>VMDR010000338.1:0-262977 GCA_007922815.1 Macrotus californicus | reverse complement strand
TTCTGTGTTCCTGGCACTGGGCTAACCACCGTACATGCTGTAGCTCATTGCATCCTCTTGCTAATTGCCGCACAGTGGGAATCAGTATCTGTGTCATTCAGGTGAGCAAATTCAGGCTCAGAGAAGTGATGCGACTTGCCCAAGGTCACTCAGCAGAGACAACACCCAGACTTCAGTCCTGGGCTGTCTGACTTTAAGACTGACATGACTGTGCCAGGTGCACCCCACTGAGCTCTGCCTGTCGCTGTGTTTTGGTCTCCCACGCCCACTTCTGACTGAAGGCAGGGCTAAGGCACCATCAGAGAGGCCAGCAGATGGGTCAGGAGGAACAGGAAGTTGAGATCCGGGAGCGCCCCTGAGCCCTCTAGATCACGTGAGAGTGCTGAGCAGCTGGAAGGGGTGGTGGTGGGCTGAATGGCCTCTCCAAGTGCCTTGCAGGCTCGGGTGCCAGGGCAGGGCAATGCTGTCCGAAGAAGAGGGCTGGACAATGTCAGGGACCCAGAGAGCCTCAAACTCTTCACCCCCAGCTCCTGTCCCTCGTACACAGGCCCACCCACCTGTGATGTGCCTCCCCTGCACCCTGACACCAAGGAGGGCTAAGTCCTGGGAGAAGCTGTCTTCTCACCTCCTCTCCCTTCAGAGCTGCTCAGCCCTCCCCACAGAGAACCCACTTCCCCTTTACATTTTGCCTACATGTTTTTCACAGCCAAACGGCGCTTTCAAAGGCCTCCTTTTTCATCTCCTAATTAATTTTTATCTGCCAAGACAGAGGGAGGACAACACAGGAGACGCTGTTCGTGATGTCTGCTGTTCCCTGACAACGCTTCAAATGAAGTTTCCTCTGGAATAACTGGGCTGCCTCTGGCCGCGCATCCCCTGGGCTGCCGGGTGGGGGTGTGGCCAGGGATCTGCCGCTCTGCTCTCCGGAGAGAGAAAGCCCAACAGCCCGCTTCCTGCTGCTGGCTTTGGACAGGAATGGGTTCTCTCGACCCAGGGTCTACTCTCAGCCCAGGGGCTTCTTAATTTTTTAAAATTGTATTTACTTATTTTTAGAGAGAGGGGAAGGCAGGGGAAGAGAAAGGGATTTTTAGAGAGAGGGGAAGGCAGGGGAAGAGAAAGGGAGAGAGACATTGATGTGAGAGAGAAACATCCATTGGTTGTCTCTCGTACGCATGCTGACCAGGCACTGAACCCACAACCCAGGCATGTGCCCCGACTGGGAATTGAACTGGCGACCCTTCGCTTTGTGGGGCAACACCAACCAGCTGAGCCACACCGGGCAAGGTCAGCCACACCGGTCAAGGCTTTTAAAGATGGTTTGCAGCCTAAGCAGAAACACAGGGTAACTACAGAATTGAAGTTTATCTGCCCTGGATTCTAGGACATTCAGAGGTGCCACCTGCTTGGTTCCTGTCCTCAACACAGTCTTTGCATTTGCTCCACTCGGCTTCTGTCACCTTTTAGTTCCATGTTTTAGTTCCACAATGGCTCCCATGCACACACACACACACACACACACACACACACGTGCTTATTACATTGTCTTGTTTGTTACTAGGACTGTTCTAGGCTGGGGATCCGGCTCAGCCGACTGTGGCTTCACTCTTCCCCACCTGACTCCTGGACGGCTGGCTCCTGAGAGAGGTGACACGGACACCGTGACAAAGAGCACAGGCACTAGAGCCAGATGGCTTGGGTCCAGATGCTTGCTCTGCATTTCACTAGCTCGATGGTGAAACAGGAAGTTGGGGTTAACTCAGGTCACTTTCTGAGCCTGCTTTCATCACGTGCAAGATGGAGATGACAGAGTAACAGTCTCCATCCCCTAACGTTGCTGAGAGGGTGACAAGGGTGAATGCTGCGACCCCCTCACCCACAGTTTCCCTTTCCACGGTCTCAGTTACCCACAGTCAACTATGGTCCAAATATATCACGAAGAAAATCCCAGAAATAAACCATTCATAGGTTTCAAGTTGCATTCCGTTCTGAGCAGAGTGATGAAATCTCGAGCCGTCTGCTTCATCCTCTGCAGAACGTGAGTCACCCCTTTGTCCAGCGCATGCACACTGCATGTGCTTCCACCCGGTAGTCGCTGAGTAGCCGCCCCAGTTATTGGACTGGCCGTCATGCTTCCGCAGCGCTCCTGTTCAAGTCGCCCCTATTTTACTCAATAACGGCCCCAAAGCTCACGTGTAGTGATGCCGGCGATTCGGATATGCCAGAGAAGCTGTGAACTGTATGTACGTCTAGGGAAGAAGAGTCTCTATAAGAGCTCGCTGTCATCTGTGGTTTCAGACATCCGCTGGGGGTCTTGGAACGTGCGTCCCGTGGGTAAGGGGGAACCACGGTATAAGTGCTTGGGACCTCATCTGGCTCCTAGCAAGTGCTCGAGAAATGTTACCATTGTTGTTGACTTTGTTAATGTCTCCTGTGCATCCTGTGGGTACTCCTGGAGCCAGCCTTGGCATATACACTCACAGGCAGGGGAGGGACACCCTCTCCACAAGATGACCCCAGAGTGGGTTTGAGAGAATGCCCTTCATGTGCAGACAGAATATCTGACCTTACATCCCGGCTACATGACTGAGCTGCTGTGTGATCATGGGCAAACCACCCAGCCCCTCTGGGCCTCTGTTTTTCTAGGTTAAACTCAGGTTTCTTTCCAGCTATAACTTGAAAGTGACAATGAGGCTATGACCTGGCCTGGGGAAGGAGAGGTGTGACTATGGACGGCAGGGGGGCAGGAGAGGAAGTGAGTTTGCCCAGGGGTCTTCTGGGAGGGTGCTGTGTGCTCCCAGCTCCTCGTGTGGGGCAGGGTCAATGTACCCATGTCCAGGCCCTGTCTGCCTCCACAGCAGTCCCACTGCTGCTGCCAGTGGAAGGGAGCTGGGCAGGCGAGCTGTGCTGGAATTAAAGCAGGAGACAGGAAGGTCAGACTACAGGAGGAATTAATTGGTGATCAGGAGAGTGAGGATGTGGAATTGCTGTTTCTGGCCAAAGGCCCTCGTGAGCATGGGCCCTTGAGCCCCAGCCTCTGAGGCCCGCCCCTGCCCTCCTCACTGTGCCAGTGGTGCAGAAGGTAGGTGAGGGGAGAGCAGGAGGCGCTGCGTGATGCTGAGGACAGCGGCTCGGTGGGGAGCTGGGACTAGGCTCTGGGAAGACAGTCTGAGCCTCTGAGCATGGAGGGAGGCGAGGTCATCCAATCAGCAGCAATGAGCCTGCTCCAGCCACATTTATGCTGCTTCCCTTTGATGGGGAGCCCTGCTTGGCGACGCGCTCATGAGTAATGCATGAGCGTTGCTGTGGCAAGTCACAGGGCCGGGCCGCGGCCGAAGCATGGGCACGGACAGGCGTGCACACACACAGGTGTGTCATCACACACACATGCAGACACACACATGTGCAGGAGCCGTCTCACACACACAGAAGCTATTACACACACATATGTGGGTCATTCCACAAACACATACGCTATTATGCACACACAGGTCCATGCCCCACTCATACTGATGTAGGCACACTCATGGGGTCCTTTAAACAGAGAGGCATGCATATATTCTCCGCACATGCATCATGTAGACACTCTGGCACACACTTGCAGACACTCATAGGCACACATCCACACACCCAGATCCTAGAGATGCATGCACACACATGCTCACCAACACACACACATGTGCAGACACTCATGTTCACATACAAGCACACATGCTCCCAAACAGGCAGACTCTTTACATGGGCACAAATGTGCACACATACATACTTGAGTACACATTTACATGTGTTATATACTGCTGTATACACTCATCCATCTAGCACACACTCACTCATGAACACACATGCAGGGTCCTAGAGAGCTCCCAACGTGCTTGTCACCATGCTTTTCCCTTTCCTTCTCTCTAAATGCATGGCATTGACCTCTCAGCAAGGCCACGTTTGCTGCTTCTCAGTACAGTAGCAACATCCAAGAGGGAAGCCCGTTTCCTCCCTTTTCTTTTTGCTGAGCAGGAGCCTCCATCCTCAAGGAGGGACACGGGAGAGATAGGGGTGGGAGAGGGTCCCAGTGGGGCTCTGGCTTTCCCATCCAGCCCCTTCCTGCTCTCCTCACTCAGGCCCCATTGGAGGCTCAACCCATCACTCAGAGGCTTAGCCTGGTAGGAGGCCAGGGCTGGGGCTGGTGGGCCAGGACCCGGAGGAGAGGGGCATACCCCAGGCTTTCAGACTGATAGAGAGCAACTGACTAATAAAGAAATAACTGAACAAATGGACCTATAGCCACAGAGTCCCCAGATCCCAACCATTTCTGAGAAAAGCTGGGACAGTGGTTCTCCAAGTGTGGCCCTGGACCAACAGCCTCAGAATTCCCTGGGAACCCAATAGGAGCTCACATTCTTGGCCCCACCATAGTCCCAGCACTGAACCGTAAACTCTGAGAGGGAGGCCCACCAGTCTGGGCTCGCCCCAGCCTCCCAGGCAATTTGGATGCACACTCACAGCTGAGAACCATGGCCTGGGGGCGGGGAGGGGGGTCAAACCTGTGGCTCGTGGGCCGCATGTGTCTCAGGATGGCTGCGAACGCAGCACAACACGAAATTGTAAATTTACTTAAGATATTATGAGATTTTTTTGTGGTTATGTGTCACAGTGTATTTAATGTGTGACCCAACACAGCTCTTCTTCTTCCAGTGTGGCCCAGGGACGCTGAAAGGTTGGACCCCCCTGGCTAGACCCCGGGCCTGGGAGGACAGCAGGCCTGGGTCGGCGTCTGGCTGTGGGTGCTTGGATGAGCCCCTTGGCGATGCGGAGCCTCAGTCCCTACACGTGGGAAGTGGAATGACGGAGGCACCTGCTCATGGGGTTTGTCATGAAGCCTCAGTGAGGCAAGACTTCAGCGCAGGGCCTGGCTCACCGGGAGCCCTTGGTGGTGGCAGCTATTGTTACTGTCACTGCAGTTCCCATACGGACACTGACAGCTCCCGGTTTCAGGGTCAGCCAGTCTCCCGAACCCTCAGCTGTTCTCGTAGAAGGTGTACAAACAATGGGGAATGGAGCTGACCCTTACAAAGCAGGAGGAGCAGCAAAGTCATGGCCAGATCCCTGTAAGGGCAGTGACCCGAGCAGGTGATGGTTGGGGGGCAGGGGTGCTTTATCCAGACACGGACACAGTTATTCCTGCTAAGGGACGTTTGTAAACACTTGTTCAAGGTTTAAGCCTCCTCTCTTCCTTGGAGGATGCGCCCCCTGTTGCCTTCTAAGTGGTGAAGAGCTGACCCCCAAGCCCAGGCCAGCCTCGTGGAGATAGATGCTGCTGAGACCCAAAGCCAAGGGCAGGCAGCCACTGGCCCCGGGGCCTGTTTGTGTGTCTGGCCTCACTTCTCCTTCCCCCTTCCCCAGCCTCATCTCCCCACCTGTCCCCCTCTGATGATTTAAGGAAATAAAGCTCACTCACTCTGCATGCCCCAGGTATAGAACCTCTAGGATCTGTGCTGGGACCAACCCAGGCGGCCACATCACCACAACCCCGAAAAGTTAACCGGCCCTCAACGGGGAGAGACTAAGCCCTGGGGATTTCTGGCCCCTTGGCTCGTGTGGTTAGGGAAGGGCAGCAAAAGGCCAGCTGTGGTGCTGCAGTGGGAGGGAGAGGGCCTCACCTTGAAGAAGGTCATGGTGGCCCCGTCCTTGACAGCCCCGTACTCGATCTTGGTTTGCTTGGCCAGGTCGTCGGCAGAGTCAATGGGTGACTCCATGCGCTCCACGGTCAGGAAGGCGGCAAGGTTGGCCGTGTAGGAGGAGATGATGATGAGCGTGAAGAACCACCAGATGCCACCGATGATGCGTGTGGACAGGGCTTTGGGCATCAGTTCAGACCCTGGGGGAAGGGAAGAGGCAGGTGGTCCCTGACAATGTGCAGAGCAGGGCTGCTCAGGTCCTCTGGGTCATGTATGCCACTGACAACCTAACTGAGAGCCGAGCTGACCCTCCACCAGTGATTCTCCGAGTTGTGGGCCTTGGAGCAGCGGCATCGGCATCACCTGTGACTTGTTAGAGATGCTCACCCTCAGGCCCATCCCAGGACTTACCAAATCAGTAACTTCAGGGATGGGGCCTCACAACCTGGGTTTGATAAGCCCTCCAGGTGATTCTGATACAGGCCAAATTTAAGGACTGCTGCTCTTCTAGAACAACAGGCACATGCCCAGCATTTCCCAGGCTTGGCAGGCCCTCTGGTGCCTTTCCACGGACCCATATGGCCCCAGATTGCGAACACCTGGAGCCAGGGCCCCAGCGTTCTTGAGTGAATCCCGCTCCTAACTCCCTGTACGATCTTGTGCCAAACACTTCCCCTGTCCCAGACTCTCCAAAGCAGGAGGAATCATCCTTCCTCTGCCCAGCCTCGCACAGATACAGTGTATAATTTGAGGGGAAATTGTATTGCAAATACAAGTGGTATACAAATACAAGATTGCTATGCGATGCTTTGCAGGAGGAGAAAAATCAACATGTTTTGAAGCTCTTTGATGAAATAGATCACGCTTCCTCCCGACCTTGGGTGTGGAGCACAATTTAGGCGAAACCTTCTAACTGAAGTAATTAACTAAGTGGCTTTCAAGAGATTTAAATAGCAAGTGACTCCTGAACTTTCCGGAATATTTGGACGTGCAATCTGAAAAGCGTCTGCTTTGATATGGATGATTTTTTTTCCCCCTCAAAGAAATCACTCAAGGGAGAGGTTTTCAAATACACAACTATTTTTCTCCCTCCTAATCAAAACCTCACGGGGAATACACTAGGGGCCAAGGCTTTGAATAGCAGCAGGAGATGGAGGAAGAGAAGCTATTACTGCATTGAAGGGCTCCCAGGTCTTTCCCAACTGTCACAGAACAAAGATGATGGACAAAGAAGCAAGGTGAGGCTTCAGGACACTCATTAATAGTGGGGACAGAATGAGGCACTTCCCTCGAGGGCTGCCTGTCACTTCCCACCAAGGCTCCTCAGCTTCCTCGCCCAGCCACCCAGCCCCAGCCTCGCCTGCCTGGCCCTCCCGCAGACTGCTCCAAGCCAGGGCTAGCGCTGCCCCTCCAAAGGGAGAATGACTTATTTTAGTTGTTTGCTTGGTGAGCTTTGCCTGGCTCTGTTGGACCCCCACTCAGGCCCAAGTCCCTGCCCTGGGCTCTGACATGGATGGGAAATCATCAGGTGGGGGGCAGATCTATCCTCCCTCACCCTTCTTCATTCGAGTGCCCAGCACAGGGTTTGGCGGGTAGTGGGCACTCAGGACACATGGGATCATGTCATCCATCCACTCATTCATCCATCTATTTCATGGCAGATGCCTACTAAGGACCGGGATTTGTCCTGGGTCTTCAGGATACACACAAATGAGTGAGGTACAAGGACATTTTCTTTGGATCTTCTCCCTTCCTATGCCCCCCATCCCCTTGTCACCCGCTAAGCCTTAGCGAGGCCCTAACACAGGCAGAGATTTGGGTTTCCTCATTTCCCGAGATAGGAGGGTCTGGGCTGAGAGGCAGAAGCAAAGGGCACGTGTTTTCCCTGGAGGTGTTTCCTGTGCCCACCTCCAGCCCATGATGTCTCTTCACCACACTCCTCGAAGCCAGAGCAGATGCTCTGCTTTCTGAGATCTTTGAGCAGCTGCACAGATCGCCCACGGAGGCCGCCAGCCCAGGGTCAGGCCCTGCGCACTGCCTCTCCCTCAGGCAGACGGAAGAATGTGGTGTCCTGTGTACCCCATCTCTGATGGCTCAGGCTAAAGTCCCCGCTTCAGACATGACCCTTCCTACTCCCAGGCTCCCCATAGCCAGACAGTCACTGAGTCCTGTCCCTGCTACACACTGAAATTCTCTCAGTCCATCCTGTGCTTTACCCTCATCGGCCACCAGTTCATGTCCCATCATCTCATTCCTGCAATGGCCTCTCACCCAGCTTCCCTGCCTCTCGTCCATCACCCCAACCCATCCTCAGCCAAATTTTGGCCAGAGTCTACGGTGGGGAGGCCATCGGTGGGGTCGGCCCCTGCAAGAAGGATGTGCTGTGTCCACCTCAGCTGGAGCAGGAGGGACTGAGGGTGAGTCCTGCATGATGAGGGTGGGGGCGGCTCATCTGCTTTAGCCTTCAAACATGAGCTGGCCCAGAAACAGTAGTGGTGAAGGGTGGGGACCTGGGGCAAGGGCACACACTTGGGTGTCCAGGTGTCTCCAACCTTGGGATGGCTCAGCAGGTCTGAGGCTGTCCTGGAGGGTGGGCTGACTCTGCTGACTCCAGAAAGGTCCAGCGCCCTTCCCTGCCCCTCCGCATCAGGGAGAAGAGGTTCCCTGGGGAGAGGAAACCACCTCCCTCCCCGGGGAGGGGGCACATACCTTGCTGCATCAGGGACCCCATTCCGAACCAGAAGCTATTTAGCAGAGTGAAGTTGTTTTCCACCACCTCGGAGCCAGGGTTGCAGGGGTGAGCATCGTACCACTCGTAAGGGCTGAACCTGCAGGGGAGAGAGGGGGGCAGGGAGGCTGAGCTGCAGGGAAATGGAGAGGAGGAGGGGGGGTGTCGGTATCACAGCGGCGGGTGGTTTAGCAAACACCCAAGTGCAGACCACTTTAGCATCAATTGCCTCATTGTTCTGCTGGGGAGGCAGGGACGGAAATCAGGGCTGGGTTGCTGTGTTCTTTGTAGTTAGTGGCTTTTGTTGGTTATAAAAGTAATTCAGCAGTGTCTCTTAAAATTAACAGTGCACGTGCCCTTCCACCTAGCAATTCTGTGCCTCGTTATCCACCCTAGAAAAAACATGAGTACATGAATGCAAAGAGAAGTACACGAAGGTGTTTATCAAGGCGTGTTGGCAAGAGCAAGACCCTGGAAGCCAAGGAAATGTCCTTCAACACAGGTTTGATGAAGTGGGCGGTGCCCGTGCCGCCCTTTGAAACCCCATGTGGCCGATAGCAGAGGACTATCCTTCCAGATGTACCGGCAGGAGAGGGTCTTGCACGTACGGTGTTTGGTTAAAAACTGGCAGGAGAGGGTCTTGCACGTACAGTGTTTGGTTAAAAAAAGGGGTAAAAATGAGAACAACAGGACCACATCTACGTAAATAGATCCCCGAAGACACAGCTTTCTACCTCTTCATGTCCTTTTGTATATAAATACATATAAAGCGTCTGGAAGAATCCAATTCGAAAAAAAAGGCAGTTTTCCTCCGGGGAGGGAAATCAGAGTGGCAGAAGGAACTTCAGGGAAGCCTTTTTGCTTTACTTGTATTATATGAATTTTTAAAAATGAGAATGGACTTTTTGAGTTATTTGCATTATTTACTATTGCTTATCGCTATTTTTATTATTCACTTATACTTTTGAATTAATTGTATATTACTTGAAAACTTAAATTGACAAAAGTGAAATACACCCTTCATAAAACAAACAGCACAGAAGAGTACAGCCAGGAAGTGGAAGCACTCCAGGACCCCACCCCCTGGAGAGAACACTGCGCTATGTAATTTTCCAGCTCCCCCCCCCCCCGCCCCCGATATACAAATGCATATATGGCGGGGAAATATTGTTACTGTAAGCCCCCCACTATCTTCTAAGGAAGAGAAGTCCAGGTAACTGGAGGGGTTTTGGCGTACGGCCGGCCGGAGCTCCAGGTGAGGACATGAAGGCCGGAGGAAGCTGGGGTGCAGTGCAGAGGCAGAGAGAGGCCCTGGAGGAAGTCTCTAAGAGACCGGCGCGGCCGGTGTGGTACAGGAAGCAGAATATCCGGCCTAGCGCAGCCTTGGGAGCCAAGTATTTGCCGTCCCTCTTGCCAGGTGTGTGTCTCCAGTTTGCTTCAGTCCCCGTCACTCCCTGCTGCCCACCCGCCACTCAGCCTGCTTCACGGCCTCACCCTCCCTGTCTGGCCCCTCTGGGCACCTCCATTGGTCCCTCCCCCCCCCCCACCCATTTAAACTCAGATGGGTCATGACTTGAAGCCTAACTCTGCCAAGATAAAGCTTTGTGACTTTGGGCAGTGGCTTAACCTCTCTGAGCCTTGGTTTCTACTTCTCTGAAGTAGGGATAACTACACCTGACATACAGGGCTGTAGCAACGATCTGATGGGACGCGTGTGAACTGTGTTGTGTGAGTGTTACACAATGTAGCAATTGTACTGTGATGCCGTCCATCGCTCTGTGGCCAAGGCCTTTGTTCCTCTCCTCTGTCCTCACATGTCTCGTGTCATTCCAGCAGCTCCAGAAATCCTGTCTCTCCCCCACAGTCTCCCCAGCCTAACCTTGGGAACCGGGTTCCTACCTTCCTGGCCAGGAGGGACGTGGCGGAAAGCAGGCTTGGCTGCCAGCAGCTGACGAAAGGCCAGGAATGGGAGGGGGGCAGGATGCACGTCACATGGACAGAACTGATGCTGGAAAAGCTTGAGCTGTTTTCCAGGGGGCGGGGAGCTGAGAGGCTGGCTGGAGCTGCTAAAATTATGGTGAGAGCTACAGAGAGTGGCTCCTGGCTTTCAAAGGCTTGTTAGACCATTAGAGACAAGAGGCCTAATGAAGGCCTCTCTGTGGCGGGCTGGGCTGCTGGCTGGGCTGAGCAGGCAGGCAGCCCCAGGCCGGCAGGCAGCAAAGGGCTTTGGAGGCAGGACAATTTCCTCTCTGCCATCCTTCCCTTTGGTCTTTCTCTGTGTGGGAGGAGGGAGCAAAAGGGAGTGGGGTGGGGGAAAGGTTTTCAAAGAAGACCCAGGAAAAAAAAAGGCTGAAACACCAAGTCCTTGGATCTCAAATTGCCTCTCCAGAGAAGTCTCTCTTCGTACCTTGTTAGGGTTTAGAGAGAAAAAAAAATAACCAGGGCAGAGGCTGGGCTGGAGGCTGGACGGAGAGGGCAGAGGGCCCAGCTGGGAAGGGGATGACGGGGGGGCTGGCCCCGGCAGCCAACCACCTGGGGCAGAGGCAGAGGACAGAAGTCCAGGTGGCCAGAGACGTGGGTCGCAGATACACTTGGTGACTCAGGTTCATGTGCCGAACGTGTCACTTATTGCGAGGATGGCTTTGGCAAGGATAGCGCATTTCCGAGCCTCAGATGTCCCTTCTGCACGGGAGGCTCTGAGAATTAAACAGTATGATTGGCTGTGAAAGACAGAGCGACATGCTTGGCCAATATGAGGCCCTCGGCAAACACCGAGCTCAGCGTGTCCCCAGTGCCCCTCCTCCTGCCATCCACAAGGATGTGCTAGCATCTCTCATTGGGACAGGCAAGCGTGCAGGGGTACTGCCAGCATGTCTTACAGACAGGTAGGTATGGACGGTGCCACATCTCTGCATGAGGGCACATGTGTGAGTCTTTGTGGTGTGTCCTTTTTTCACACGTCAAGCCACATTCTGAGCCACCCAAAGCACCCGAGTCTGCAGTACTGGGTGCCTGGTCCAGCTGATGCAGTTCTGGGCAATAACTTAACCTCCCCAAACCTGTTCATAGGGCCTGGGGTGCAAGTGCTGCTTCCAGAATCATGTACACAGACCAGGGCAAGGACTGGGGGATTCAAGCTTGTGGGCCATGGACTGTTCCCTAAGGAACATAGAGGAAGCTGAGCTGCAGAGGAGGAGAGGGGAGCATGCATAGCGGTGGTCTCAGTGGGAACTTGCTGGGCTCCCTAAACCTCCAACCTCGGGCCAGAGCTCTAGCCACAGCATTGCCCTTACCTGGCGATGACGAAGAGGACACAGCTGACACCCAGGTAGGCAAGGAGCACATACATCCAGATGTCTGGGGACAGAGGGTTGAGGAAGGAGAAGACACTGGGGTTGGTGCCATTGGGCTTGCGATACAGGATGCTAACACCGAGAGTCATGAAGGGCTTGGAGAAGTCAATGGCCTTCTCACGGACGTGAGTGATGGTCAAGGGGGCCACGGCCAGATCTGCTTTCTGCAATGAGAGAAAGAGACAGACAGACAGACAGACTATGAGCAAAGCCTCAGACTAGCAGTGAACAGAACACTCCTCCTTGGGTTGGGGTCAGTTGCCTGAGCCCTGAATCACTTAGCCACTCTTCAATTTCAACATTCACTAAGGCTTCTTCTGGGCCAGGCCCTGCTTGGGGTGCTGGGGAGACAATGATGAGCTTAATTCCTGTTCTCCAAGAGCTCATGACCTTGAGGGAAGGACCATGGCATAAACATGCTGAGAATGGAGCCCTATTAAAGCCGTAACCATGTAGTCTCTTCTCAAAACGGTGCTTTATCAAATAAATACAGTTCAGCAACCTAAGTACGTTTAAAGGTCACTCGTGTTCTTTATTTGTAACTTTCAAACATCACGAAGAGGACGTGGAATCCACAACGGCCCTTACTTAAATGTTTTCCTCTCCTATCCACTTCTTGACAGCTTCACCCCACTATATACCCTAAATGCCCCCCAAACCAGATAGGCACAAACAATGCCTTCCTTGGAGGAAGAAGACAAAGAAGAAACTGAACAGGCAAATCCAGAGACCTGCTTGGTCCATGGGGGACAAGAGCAGAGGAAGAAAGGAGGGGGTAGGGAAGGCTAGGAATGTTCCTATGTTGGTAAACCTTGGTCCATCACAATTTTATAGAGGGGAGTAATTAAGTTCTATCTCTTGGATCTGAGCTTTTCCTAATTAAAAATCTATAACCCTTCATCCCTATCTTTCCAGCATTGCCCCACTGCTCTCTTCCTAAACGAGGCCCCATTTAATTGCTCCCTGCTTTGCACACATTGTGTCCTGCTGAGAATGCCCTCTCCCTGTGGCCCTTTACCACCTTCCATATTCCTTTGCACATGCTACCTCTTCCAAGAAGCCCTTCCTGATAGCCTCCAATTCTAAATCTCTGTGAAGTTTGCGCTGTCCTAGGGTAAGCTACTGGCCTGCTCAGTGTGAATAAAAATATGTGTGGTCATGTGACTTTGGTGTTATCTGCTTATTTATCTGTGAGCTTTTAAGCACAGTTGGAACTGTGACTGATTCACTATTTCATTTCTCAATTTTCAAGACCCATCTCAGCCTCTGTAATATTTGTTAGTTAATAATATTTCCCTTTGAGAGGTTACCCTTGGGTTCCTGTGGATATTTACATGTTAGAATGTGAACAAGTTATCACTTCCCTTCCTCAGATGGGGCAGGGCAGACAGGGAGGCTGGGTCCTAAAGCCCAGCACTACAGACCCTTTTGCTAAGATGGGAGAGGCTACCTCTGAGACCCCCTCCCAAGGCAATGCCTCTAGGCAGCCAACCACTAGCTTGGTTCAGCCCCATCCATCCATCCATCCATCCATCAATCCATCCATCCATTATTTATGAGATCCACCAGACAATAGGGAATATAGAGTTGAGCCACACAATGAGGGAAATGGACATTAATGAAATTGTTTACTACATTATAGCTGCTAGCACTATCTCTGACTTCACTAATCCCAGAAAAGAAACCAGGAACCAAGTCGAAATCAGACATAAAAAACGGGAGGACCAATATGGGGGGAACCCCAGCTTCCAAATGGCGTTGCAGACATCTTAGACTGGGGGCACTGGGAAACACAACCATGACGTTGCGCACCCCAATGTCTCTCCTTCCAACAGCATCCCCCACACCCAAGTAGCAACACTTAGAGCACAAGGGTTCAGTGAACCTCAGAACCTGGAAAAGCCAGGGAAGAGGAGCCTATTGCAAAGGATTATTTTATACTAGGACCTTCCTTTTGTAAATTTCTGAGTGCGTGAGCTGGAATTTGCTTAGCTCTTAAGGTAGAGGCAGAAGAAACAGGCAGCTGCGGCCACCCCAGTTCCCCGGAGCCCTCTCAGTCCAGGAAAGTAACAAAAGAGAGAGAACTGTCTGGGAAGGTGCAGAGGGATTAATGTGTACTTGCTCAAGACCTGCTGTGTGCCAGTCTGGGATGCAGAGGTGAGCAAGAGATCTAGCTCCTGCTCTCACGGAGCTTCTGATCAAGTGACACCCTTTTGGGGGCTGAGGACAGGACTCTGAGTAGGGTGGGAGTCAGGGTCGGGCACCCTGGAAGGTCCCTTTCAGTCTTGAAGTTCTAGGATCCTCTACAATGTTGGCATGACAAGGGTGAAATGGGCTTTTGATTTCTAGAACTTGACCTCCCCCAGGCTTGTTCCTTCAAAACACAATGGTTTGGGAGGCTCTGTTCTGAACCCAAAGTCACCATCATTGTTCAGAATGAATTTGGAGCTGGTCTCCGGGAATGGCCTCGGGGCTTGGATAGATTCTTGGGAAGCACCTCAAAGTCAATGGAGGCAAATCTTCCTTTGGCTTTTGGTGGCAAGTTGGATGAGAGCATCATTTCCTGGGGGGATCAGGGTATGTGTAGCCAAGGCTTGTTGCATCCACCAGAAATGTTTCAGGATTGGTGAGGAAGCCAATCATGGGGCCACAAGCCCTCTTTCTTCCCCCAGACCCATTCAGAGCCATCAGAATCTCCCACCAGCCTTCCCACTTTCCACTGTAATGAAGTTACAAGACAGAAGCATCTCTTGCATTCTTTGCCTACAGCAGCAAGACAACTGGTCAACCTGACCTTCTTCATGGGGAAGTTTGATGTGTGCTCTCCCTTGCACTTCAAGAAGGCTGCAGTTCACCACTTCAATTTTGTCTTAGGCAAAAAACACTACATTTTACATTTCCCAGAAAAAGGCATTATTTTGTCCAAGTCCTCTTGAAAGAGCAGAACAGATGTCAAGCCTTTGCCGTTTTAGTTCATTACTCAGCCTGAAAGGCCCAATCTTGGCAGGTTCCTCCCACTTGTACAAATTTTCTTTGAGGATGATTCATAAAATCATAGGCTGTCAGACCTGGACAAGAGAAATTCAAGAACATCTATTCCACCCATTTTTTTTTTTTTTCGGAGGGAAACTAAGGCTTAGAGAAGTTCCAATGTCTTTGCTCTCATATTTACAATAATCACATCCCTGAATAACCCCCAAACCTCTGACTTGTTCAACATATTCACTGGTCTTATGGATGATTTGTTGACCCCTCCTACCTCCCTGAGAAACTTTCCATACATTTTCTAAACCCCTGGGCCAGGCAGAATGGCCCTTCTAGGATACTACTTCATCCCCATAAGCACTTTCCACTTACCAAGAATCCGTCAGGGCCCCCTTGTCTCTAGCCTCTCCTACTCTACTCTATCCTTGAATGAGGCCACTGAGTCTCCCCTGCTCTATCAAATCCCCAGCAACCAGGACTGAAGTCAACCAGCTACAGCTGACTTAACCAGCTACAGCTCCATATTTTGGCCCTAAGCATCCAGCCACCTTGGCTGCTGGTTGGGCCCTAGCTTTGTATCCCAGACTGGAACTTGGGCAACCTCCTACCAGATTCTAAGAACAGACTTGTGACCATGGCCCCAGTTCTTAACACTTATCACTGGTTAGTCTTCTCTTGGGACAGGGGTCTTCCTCAGGGACTTGGCTCTGTTCTTTGAGCCCTAGCTTGCTACCTGTGTCTGGTGTCCCTGTTGGCACCTGCCTACTTGGATTCCCAAGTAAGGTCTCTACCAGCTTCCCCTTCTCTGTGCTCTGCCTCTTAGTTGGGATTGTCCAGGGCATCTGCTTGCTCAGACTGTGACCTACCATAGTAAAAAGAGTAAGTACTGCTGTTATTCATAGATGCTCCTTGATACCAAGCAGCATCAAGCGTGCTACATATATTGGCTTCTGTGATCCTTCCAGCAGCCCCATGAGGCAGTAAATGTTATCACCACATTCCACATGAGGGTAATGTGGCTCAACCAGGCTAAGAGGTTTGTTCAAGCTGGTGAGGGGCTGAGCGGCTGAGCCAATACTTGGACTCAGTTTACCTCAAAGCCCAACCTTTTACCAAACAAACCCCATGTGGTAGGTTGAATTGTGCTCGCCCTCCCAACAAATACTTTCAAGTTCTAACCCCTGGTATCTGTGAATGCAACCTTTTTTGGAAATTGGGTCTTTGCAGGAGTAATCAAGTTAAGATGCAGTTATGCTGGATTCGGGTGGGCCCTAAATCCAATGACTGGTGTTCTGATAGAAGAGGAGAGGACACACAGAGAGAAGGTGACTCTGCCATGTGATGACTGAGGCAGAGACAGGAGTGATGCAGCTATAATCCAAGGACTTCCAGAGATTGCAGGCCATGCCAGATGCTAGGAGAGAAGCATAGGACAGATTTTCCCTCATCTCCAAAAGGAACTAAACCTGCTGACACCTTGACTTCTGATTTCTGGCCTCCATAACTGAGAGAGAATACATTTCTGCTGTTTTAAGCCACCTGGTTTCTGGTCATTTGTCATGGTGGCCCCAGGAAACTCATATACTTTACACCTGCCATTTAGACCCTGGGCGGGATGCACAGAGCTCCTTCTCCTGACCCCTGCCAACCCCTCCCCATCGTCTGTGCCATTCTGATGGGCAGGCTTTATGGCTGGGCCTGCCCTTCCCTGTCCTGAGCCTAGGTTACATTTCCAGACACCTGAACTTGACTCTGGCTTCTGACCATGACTGCCACTGGGCCTACTCAGCATATGCTTCAAAGGGTCTGGTGGGGCTTGGGAGCCCTATGGCTGCAGAAACATGCCGATTCGCCCCTGCTTCTCTCCAGATCCCTTTGCTTCTTCTGCTTCCATAGTCACCCAGGAAAACCAGCCTCATTCCAGCCAGACATGCAGGACTAGCCCCCGGGGCTCTGTCCGTTAGCTCTCTGCCCACATCTCAGGGATATGGTGTCCATGGGATTCACCTTCCACTCTTTTCCCAAAGTGGTATTTCTCCAGCTAGAATCTTTCCCCATTCCCAATGCTGCTTAATATATGTCAAGACTTCCCTCTGCCCTTAGGATAAGAAATTCTTATTATGGGCTCCTTGAGCCATTCATGACTTAGTGCTGTTCAATCCAATTTTCTGCAATGATGGGGATGTCCCATAGCTGCTCTGTCCAATAAGTATGGTAACTAGTCACGTGTGGCTATCAAGAATTTGACAGGTGGCTGGTGTAACTGCGGGAAACAATTTATACGTTAATTCATTTTAAGTTAAATAATTTAAAAATTTAATTTTAATTAATGTAAATTTAAATAGAAATAACCCCACGTGGCTGGTGGCTGCTGTGTTGGAAGCTAGCCCTGCCCGCCTCTCCAGCCTCACGGGCATCATGCTCCCCCTGGTTCTTTCTTCTGCCTTCTTTCAGCCCTCAAACCACGCCCTCTCTCACCTCAGGAACTTCGCATGTGCCCTTTTCTCTACCTGGAACTTCTCCCTCAAACTCTGTGTCTAGTGAATGGCTACTTCTTCAGATCTCAGCTCAAACATCAGTTCTACAGACAAAATCCTCAGGTAAAGTCAGGTCTCCTTTGTGATTACTCTCACAGCACCAGGTGTTTTTGCCCCTAGCACTCATCACTGTTGTGATTTTAGAGGCATCAGTAGGTGATTCTCCAGGTGTTTCTCCCCTGCTGGACCATAAGTTCATGCGAGCAGGGCCTGAGCCTTTATTTTTTCACTGGTGTATGCCCCTTGCCTAGCTCAGTGCCTGGCTCCTAGCAGGCCCACGGGAGAGATTTGGGGACTGAAAGAATGGGGATATTGCTGGTTTAGGCGAGACATCCCGCTCGCGTGTCTGAGCACATGGTGGATTATAAGAGGGCCAAGCAAGTCACAGTCAGTGTCTGAGGATGACCCTCCAGCCTCTGACCTTAAGAAAACACAGTGCTCATTGAAAGGCCTTGGACATCAATCTGACAACCAACAGCCTCAAAAACCTGCACAGCTGAGTAGAGGGGAGACGGGTGCTAGGAAATCTGTGTGTCTGTGGACGGGTCAACTACAAACACCAGTGATTCACACACCGGGATCCCTGAGCTGATGACATCCTCACTGCCTGACAGTGAGGAATCATACCTGTGACTCTCTTACCTGGCCATGTTCTTCTCTCAGAACGCTTACCTGGCTGAAGAGTTGTATGTATTCGTATATTCATAGATTCTTGTCTCTTTCCTCCACTAGGGTGTCAGATCCTGAGGCTCAGGGGAGAGATCCTGCCTGTTTGTTCATCTCTGTAGTCACAGCAACTAGCATGAGACCTAACTTAATAAATTGAGTCGCTTGATCAATGGGAGCTCCAGAGGTTTAGTTCACCCAAGAAGCACTCCCGCATGGCCTGTCACGTGGCAGTTTTCAGGGGTGGGGTGCACTGAGTCACAGGTGGTAGCTGTGATGACCCACCAACCAGCCACCATGCTTAACTCAGCACTGTGGCCACTGACAACCTTGGAACAGCCCGTACATATCTAAAGGATGAGCACAGACAGTAGAAAACCCCTAGGTGTTGACTGAGGGCTCACGCACCTGTGCTTCACACACAGGCCTCCCGAGCTGACGGACACCTGGCAGTGAGAAATGAAGCCCGTGTCCTTCCCAAGCCTGGGAGAGTGGTCGATTCAGGAGTCCCAGCAGGAGGGTCAGTGTGTTCCACTGGTAGCTCCCATATCTCTAGTTGCCCTCCAGGTCTGGTATGTCATGGGTGCTTGGAACAGAGCCTCACAAAGGTACAAGCTGACGGCACCTCGCCTCCTGCCACCTGGGTACCTCTTGCCTCCATGACTTCCCTTGGACACTGCTGTAGGGCTCTGATTGGCTTCCATGACCCCCATGCCAAGCCCAGAAATGCATGGAAGTCAGAAGTCAGTTAATAAGCCTGTCCTGCCTTCTCCCCTCACTCTAAGAGATGGTCTCGAGACACACTTTGTGAGGCTTTTCTGAGGCACAAACTCATGGATCGAGCCATTAGTCATACTCAGCAAGGAAGGCTCAGTAATGTATCTTCGTGTCCATATACTGGCTTCTTCTCCCTCCTACTCCACTTCCCTGCCCCTCGTTCTCTCCCCAGAGCTCTGGTCAACCTGGCTGCCCTGACAAGAGTCCCCCTTTGCAGTCCATCTATATCCCCTGCCATCAGTTGCCTTGTCCCATGCAGGATTCTGACCTGCCCCTGGTGAGCTCCCAGCATGCCTTACTTCAAAGTGCATTGGCCCAGCCTGAAGGAGGTGGCTTGGCAGAGCCTTTCCTGGACACACAAATGGGGATTTGAGAACACTCCTAACACCAATGCGTGCAGGCCAGAACTCGGATCTGGTACCTGGTTTGAAGGCAGGGGACATACTGGATGATGGGTTCATGGCCTTGACACTAGACCCTCCCCTCACACACTTTGGATGGGAAACTCAATAGTCAAGACTCCACATGTCTCTGGGGAAGGTGCACAAATCTGTGTGCTAATTCAACATTCATCAACACCTACTCTATGTGTGCCCAGTCCCAGCCAGGCCTCTCCTCTTGGCTTCAGGCTCTCTACACTTGGGGCTCTGCCTCCATACTCCCTAGGAGGACCTGGTTTCCTGACACCAGGACAGAAGCTCTGGATGGCAGGTGTTGGAAAAGGTCAATGTCCAAAGTAAAGTAAGGGAGTGATGCCTTGTTATGTGCCTCAGTCCCCTGTGAGTCTGATCAATGTGAGTCAGCTCCTGTTTGGATTTAGAGGGGCAATGTCTAAATCCTGGATCACTGTAGCTCACCAGGATGACCATGACTGAGAGGCCAGGTCTCCCACTGCTATCACGTTCACACAAGTACATACTTAGACACGTACATTCCCTGCCCTTGGAGTGAATGCTGACGAGCAGGACAGCGCCCATGTGCTGAGCATTCACTGAGTGCCAGGTACTGTGCTAGCCATTTTTGTGCCATGTCTCATTAAGTCTTCCCATGAACCCTAGGCAGAAGGCTTTTAAAAAAAATCATTCCCATTTCACAGATGTGGAAATGGAGGCCAAAGAGGTTGACGAGCTTTCCCACTGTCAGCGAAGCTGCTCTAGACCCCAAATTTGGACCCATCGCTGTTGACTTCTAAAGTCATTAAAACATATGGAAGTAATTTAAAGGCATGGATGTGAAGGAAGACTTTCGAGAAAGGGGACATGAGAGAGCAGGCAGTAAAAACGGAGACAGTGAGGATCTGAGAGATGGGGTGATGGGCGGAGGAAGCACTGCTCGGCCCAGTCACGTTTGTTGCTCCCATGGTTGGAGGTGACTTGGAGGAAGAGGAGTGTGTCAGCAGGAGGGGATGCACCCTCCAGGTGTCCCATCTTCCTCCACAACCCTGGCTCCTTGTAGGGCCATGTGGCATGGGACAGAAATGAGCAGAAAGTGTCAGGGAAGGACTTCTTAACTCCTGCTGGTCAGAGGCTCCACCCCGGGCCTCCAAATGGGCCTCTGGGGACAGATCCTCACAAAGTTAGCATTCATCATTTTTACATCTACGTTCAGATCCCTAATAAGAAAGTAATAATATTGCTGAGCCTTTACCACGCTTTCTATGAGCTAGTGAGAAGACTAATTATCTGACAACACTAATAAATGGTTATGATGATATTAAAATTGGCACCAAGCTAGGATTAATAGGCTCATCAATTGTAGGGACTCTGGTTTAACAAGGTCACCTGTGTGTCCCATCAACGTGGCCTCAATGGAGACTGGGCTGCGTGGATGAGGCCTCTGTCTTTCCCTAGCTGAGGGTCCGCTTAGGAGGGTCTGGCTGCTGCTGGGTTTTTCTGACCTAGCCCCTTACAAATGGCCCTTCAGAGCTTCCTGACTGCCAGAGATGCTGTGGTGACAAGACTGGCATCTACCCTGCTCGCTTGCGCCTGCGGCTTCCCCTCTCCATGTGATCCCCTCCTCTTCCCCAGCCCAGCTCACTTCTGCAAGTGACAGGCTCAGACCTACTGGGGGTCCCACACTCCAGAGTCCCACTCAGAAGCGCATGAGGAAACCGGTAAACGGAGATGCCTCTGGGGCCTGCTGACTAATTGCCATAATAATTATAGTTATTACTAATACAGGTGACAACACCACTCCCTCCCATTTATATTGAGTCCCACAACCTAGGAGCTGCTTCCCTATCGGTTGTCTCTGAGGAGCCGCACAGCCAGCTGGGAAGAACACAGGGCAGGTGTCATTGCTCTCACTGAGTTAGGAAATGAGCTCAGGGAGATAAGGGGACTTCCTGAAGCCCCCTCCCCAGCCTCAGAGTAATGAAAAAAATACTAAGAACAAGTACTGACTACATAAGCACATGTGTGAACTTGGTCCACACAAGAGCCTTATGGGGAGGTTCTATTATTTATTATCACTCCCGTTTTACAGATGAGGAAACCGAGGCACAGAGAAGTTAAGAAACTTGTTGAGGAGCACACTGCTGATAAGTGGTAGAGTGGGAACCAAGCCCAGCTAAATGCATGTGCTTTATCATTAGCCTCTCGCATCAGCTCTTCCCTGGAGCCTGATTTCCTGGGGACCAGGAAATGACTGTGATGCTCTGCTGGAGCCTTCTTGCTGAGCCTCGGCCTCCTTCCTGCTCCAATCTCCAAGGTCCCCATGGAGCAGGCCCCTCCAAACAGGGGCAGGAAGACTAACAGAAGACCCTGATGCTGCCTCCCCCCCCCCCCCGGGAGAGAGGAAGTGAGAATAATCCCTTTGGTGGGCACTTTTCAGTTTGCAAGAATCTACTGCATGAGCCTTCTACTGCCCTGGCTCTTTGCAGAGGTCAGAGCACAGGGCTTCGGAAGCCAAGTGCTTCCAAAGATGGGTTATTAGCAGGGGCCTTCATTTCCCTCTGCCTCAGCTCCTTTGTCTGTTCAAGGGGTGGTAGCAATAGTACCTACCTCACTGAACTGTTGTCAGGATAAAGGAGAAAAGGAACATAAGGGGTGGGTTCAGATCCGGTGCTTGCCTTCCCGAGGAGGTCTTTGATAGAAAATGCTTCTGGGGAGTTGAGGGCCCTGAGCTGGAAGGCAGGTATGTGCCAGGTGAGCCTGTACAAATGGTGTTTCATTTATTTCTGCAACAACCGTAGGAGCTATGGTAGTTGTTAATTACTCGATTTTAAAAGAGAAGAAATTGAGGCTCGGTGATGTTGATGAACTCACCTGTTTGATCATCTACTAGCCAGGACTTGAACCTTGGCCCAGTGATCCACAGCCTGGGCTCCTAACCATGGCGATGTGTGGACTCACCGCATCTTACAAGCCTCCCTTTTACTGAGGGCTGGCTGTGGGCCGGGCCCTGCACCTAGTACTTCATGCCCAGTATCACAACAACCCTATGAGGAGGAAGGAATTACACCCACAGACACAGGAGGAAGCCGCTTATAGAGGTCCAGTGACATGCCCATTTACGTAGCAAATGAATGAGGGAACAGAACTCAAACCAGGGCCTCCTGACTGCCCTGACTGTGGTGTCCCTAGACTGTGGAGCTTCTTCGTCTTCCTCCCAGTGCCCCACAAACCCCAGGACTTCCCCACCACTTGCACCATCTCTCAGAAGCTCTGTCTGTTGCTTCTGCTCCTTGTTTCCCGCACCCTCTCCCATCTCAGCTGAGTATGGTTGTCTCTTTGGCACCTCCCAGCTCAGCCTTGCCCATCCCTTCATCCTGGTCCTTGGCTCCCTGGACCACCTGTCCGCCTATTGGACCCAAAGTTGCTCAAGACAGTGATGGATCTATCTTGGTGTCCCAGGGTTTGGTGAAGTGTTTTGCATTGGCAGCTTGCCCACACGGCTGGGGTATTCTTTGGTAGCTCTTAAAGGAGTAGAAGGCACTGTTGGTACACAGCCAGCACATCAAAGACACCAATGGGACTGGCTCTGAGTCGGATGGGGGCCAGCTTACATGAAGGGGGGTGTCTGAGAGTTGGGAGCATGAACAAGGCAGGACAGAGGGAGCTCCTCGCCCCCTCCCCACTTCAGGTCACGGCCTTTGACTCCAACTCTCCTGCCCCCAGGGCCCTCATCTGTCAGGATGCCCCACTCTGATGTGCACACAGGACTTGGCCAAGCCTTCGGTGGGAGTGGTGTCCTCAGCCCCACTTACGTGGTCGATGAGCTCCTTGATCATGCCATTCCACTGGCCTTTGTCGTCCTGTGCCCCATACTTGCCGTCCTCCACCAGCCGGATCTCGTAGGAGAAGCCCAGGATGTGAGCCAGTTCCTTGAGCAGGTCGATGCAGTAGCCCTCGAACCGGTCATTCCCAAACAAGGTCCTGTCGGACTTCCGGAACATGACAAAGGGCTCCTCCTGTGGAGGCAGAGAGAAGAGGAGCTGAAAAAGGCTGAGTGGGTGGAGGGAAGCCAGCTGGGGCTGGAGAGCTGGGGCTGGAACCTTTGCTCTGTGTTTTAGAAAATCCTTTGGGTGGCTTAGCTGGATGGCCTGCTAAATCAGGGAGGAAAAGCACATTTCCTGAAAGCTGACTTTGTGCCTCCCAGATGGCTACCTACTGGTGTCCCTGGCAAGATGTTGGGGCTCAGGAGGTGTTTATTGATTGTTCAGTGGCCACAGAGCTAGGAAGCAGTGGAATAGGGATTTAAACTCAAGACTATCTGGTTCTGAATCCCATGCTCTCTCTGCTGCACACACTCAACACAGGCCAGTGGTTCTCAAAGCATGGTCCCCAGACGGGCAGCATCATCCTCACCAGGGAACTTCTCAGAATCACACATTCTCAGGCCCTGCCCAGACCACTGAACCAGAAACTCTGGGGTGGGGCGCAGCAATTTGTGTTATAAGAAGCCCTCCGGGGGATTCCGGTGTTGGCTCAAGTTTGAGCTCACTGCTGCAGAAGGCCTGTCATCAAGTATCTTTCCTGACGTCTCTCCCAAGTCCTATTTAAAAGATTAGATCTACACGTTCCCTGATACCGCTCTCTTTCCAAGGATCTCGGTCTCCAGTGTTGGGATCTGCCAGGTGAGTGGTTCCTGATAACACGATGGCTCGCACTTGTATGCTGATGTGCCAGACGCTAGTAAGTCAGCAAACGAGATGGTGTCAGTGGAGGGCCCAGCGCAGGGCCCAGCAGAGCTGGAGGGCTCAAGGGGCAGTAGCTGATATTGCCTCATTCAACCTTAATTTCAACTGTCTACAGGCAGGCACTCATAATCCCATTTTATAGGTGCAGAAAGCAAACTCCAAGGATAAGTGACTTGTGTGGGCTCATCGGTCCTCTAGAGAGAGGACCTGAGGTCAGGCTGGTGTAGCCTTAGAGTAGAAGCTCTTAACCCACCTCATTGTGTCAGAGGCCCTGGGTCTCGAGGTGTCTCTGCCTGGTGGGCAGGGGTCCTTGGAAGGTAGCACAGGTGGCAGCTATCCCATGGCATCAGGCTTAGCAAACTGGGGCCCAAACGAGGTCCTGAGGATCAGAATGCTTAACAAACTATTGGCTGAACTATCAACCTTTACTCTGGCTATACGCCAGGCACGGACTTCAACGCTTTCTCACAGGCTGTTTGATTTAAGCCACACGAGCTTCCAAGGTAGGTGATTTTATCCCCATTTGATGGATAAGGGAACTAAGGCTCAGAGAACGTCAGCACATTGCCCGCGGTTGCACAAGGGTTGAACTACAGTCTGACGGAGGTCAGTTCCAATCCTTCAGCCTCTTTCTGGGCCTTAATTTTCCCCAAAGCCATCTCGGCAGCCCCATGTGTCAGAAGGCCTCAGGCCTTCAGCTGATGGGTGAAAACCATTCACTGACAGAATGTATGTGCATTGGAAATCTCGTGAACACAAGCCCACAAGAAGGGCACACACCTGATTGTGCAAGTGTCTCATTATTCTCTCAACTGTGGGCCTCTGGAGCAGGATAAGCAATGAAAGACTCGGGCAAAGGCCCTCGTCCGAGGTCCTTGGGGGCAGAAACCCACCAGCAGCCTCTTGCCAGGCTGCCGCTGTAACAGGCGGGCTGGTTCTCTGGCCCTGGACCCCCAGCAACACTGCCTTTCAGAATCCCATCCCACCCCATGACTGATTTACTCTAGATTTTCAACCGTCATTTGGGATGCTTCAGAGAAAGAGTCTGAATCCCCAAGGGGTTCCTGTCTCTCCAGAGATTCTGAGGAAACCACTTCTCAGTCTAACTGGGGGGAAAGCTGGGTCCTTTGGCTGGACCATGCTACACCTCAGTGCTTCCCGTCCCCTCCCTCCAACCAAGTAGGCAAGATTGGAGAACAGAATCCAGGTGGGGCCGGAGAAGGTGCTGGGGCTACCTGGAGGAAAGGGGACTTTGGCTAGTGCCCACGCTGCCTTTGTGCTAATTCGACTCCTGGAAGGTGCTGCCTGGAACCCTGGCAAAGGGCCTGGTGAGCAAGGCCTGTGTAGGGATCACTCCCAATGTATCCTTTTGGTCGGATGCTCTTGTGTATCGAACAAAGTGTTGCTCACTGTCCCTGGTGGCCCTCATGTTGGCTCAAGGAAACAATGGGAGAGAAGGTACCGTCCTTCCCAGGGGAATTACCTAGATTCCTGTGCAGTGTACCTCCTTCTCTAAAGTGGAGATAATAACAGAACCTACTTTACAGACTTGTCGTGAGCATCAAATGAGTCACATTATGGAAAGCACTTAGGACAGTGCCTGGCAAGTGTAGGCTGCCAATATTATAATTATTGTTAATGTCGTTATTTTCTTCTTTCTGTGTGCTGGGTGGCCTGTTGCCACCATGACCTTGCCAGCCTAGAGACCAGGCCTCATGTCACCAAAGGTTAAAAATCATAGCTGGCAGTGGAAAACCACTTGGGGAAAGGTTCCAGAGGTAGCTCACTTCCTGAGCCTTTCTTCTCACCCCTCCCTAGCCCTATCCTCTAAAATTAGCACTTCATTCGTGAAGCCACCACAGCCCCCAAATCTATACATCTCCATATAAATACGCTGCCTTCGGAGCAGCTGTAAAATGCCATTAATTTCGAGAAGTGCTTTGCGGATGGCATACATATTTAACAGCCAAAGCCCAGAGCATTAAAATGGTGCTCGCCTTAGTAATGTGTCTCTAGACCTGCAACATTTCCTAGGGGGTAATTCTGAACTCCGCCAACTACTTATTCATGGACTATTTCACAATTTATTACTGGAAATGTCCAGACAGCCAATTCACAAGCTCTCTCGGCTGCTAATCGATTGCTCGGTGAAGGTGCCCTCAATTTCAAAACTTCACGCTCTCCTATTGCTCTGGGAGAACAGCTAAAGGAACAGGGGTAATATTTCTCTTCAACAAGTCACAGGAAACAGAGGTCCAGAGAAATAACCTTTTCCGACTTTTCGTTGCCAAGGCTCTTCATCTAGCTTCTCTGCGATCACTTACACCAAGGTGAGAGCCCGGCCCTGTGCTGAGCCTCTCCCAGCAACGGGACCTGTGGAGTCGAAAGGGGAGGTCTTTGGGGGAAGCATCCAGGGGTTAGCTACCAGACTGCCGTGTTCCCACGCCCCTTTCTGACTTAGGAAATACCCACACACGTGTGCACACAATATCCCTGCCTGTGTACACACAACACCACTGGCACAAATACACCACATTCTCGAGTGTTCAGTCTGCCCAGCTCTGCTTGGACAAAAAGGCCAAGGACCCTGGACCCAAGGCCTTGGCTTTTGCCAAGTTACAACCGGGACAGAGTATTAGGTGTCCTGCCCTTCCAGCAGGTGGGACCTAGAGTGGTCCTTGGCCTAGGATGGCTCTCCCAGCTCACATCCCGGCCTTCCTTAACTTTTCCCTGCCCACTGCTGGATGCCACGGGTCCACCTGCCTGGCTGTTGAGTCTATGTGGGTCACGATGTACACACGGTGCAAAGACACCCATTGGTGTGTATCCAGACACCTGTGCATAGCAGTCCCCCCCCACACACACATGTGCCCACATGCATGCTGACACCACTGCTCACTTCAGTAGCCAAAAGAACACTGAACCTTCAAAAGCAGGGCCCCCAGGAGTGAGTTGGGCGTGTCTTCTCGGTGTGTGAGCTGAGGTTTGGGTGGATGAATTTTTCATGAGCTCATGGAAGAGCAGAACCAGAACAGTTGCAGGAGCCAGGCAGGGAGAGGGTGGGAGGGCAGGCTTCCAGGCTCTCGCTGCAGCTGTTTTGGCCTCAAAAATGAGGAAGACTATGGCAAGGAGAGGCCAGAGACGGTGGGGTCAGGGCTCTGTCCATTGCTGTCCAGGATAAGGTGCCCCTAGCAACTAATAGGGAGGAGGTGGGTTCGCAGGCAGCCCACACAGAGATGCTGCCCTCTGCCACGTCCAGGTTCCAGGGGTTTGGGGCTAGCCCTGCTTACCAGAGCCAAAGCAGCTAGATCTTCCTGCCTTGTACCTGCCTGTCGCTCAAAGCGTTGCCCTGACAACACACTGCCAGAAGGGCAGCACAATCTCCTCCTGCCCACCCCCCCTCACCCCCAAGTGGTCACAGCCAGTGGTGCTGGCCCTGCTTTTAGGCTGCCAAAGCACAGGGCTGGTTTTCAGCCACAGCAGCTGGGGCTGGGCTTTTGCCCACAACTGGTGCAGCTGTCCCAAAGAGCTCAAGCCGGGGGCACCCAGGGCTAGGGCCCATGGAGACCACGCTGAGACTTTTTGGTATACTCTCTGCAAGGTCTGGATCAGCTCTAGGTCTGCAGGTGGCCCCAGGCCAGTCCTTGTGTGGGAGTGGGCATCTCTCTCCCAGAAGACTCCAAGGAAGGACGTCTGGTCAGCAGCCATGTGAGGTCAAGGCCATGGGGCCAGGATTAGGGAATAATCCTGAAGTCAGGGCCATGAGCTCAGAGGTTGCCAGGGCAGGGGATGAGGTGGTGGTTGCAATCTGGAGTTTTACACACAGGTCGGAGACTGGAGCTGTGAGGTCCTCATGAGGTCACAAGCCCCAGTGCCTTCACGGGCCAGTCGGGAAACAATTATGTAAGAGGCATCCACATGTGAACAATAAGCGGGGGAGGTGGTCTGCGGTGAGCTAGGGAATGCCCACTGGGCCTGAAAGGCATTAAAATGCAAGTTCAAAGTTTATAATGCACCCTGTGCTAGAGACAACCTCTGTGACCACGGTCAGGGGTCAGTCTTCAGTGAAGTTCAGGGTTTTGCTTGAACTTCAGAGGTTTTCTTTAGAACTGTCATTCTGCACACGGTACTAAGCTGAGCTTCCTGGGGACTGGATTTGTAATCAGTGATAATACGAATTAGCAACAACGACAGTTATCACTCAGCATGCAGTCTGTGCCATTTGTAGTCATTAATGACTATCCCTCTCAGCTCTGTAAAGCAGGTACAGCCACTGCAAGCCCTCTTTTTCAGGTGGGAAACAGGTACGGAATGAATCCACAGTTTTCCGGGCAGACGGCTGGCGGGCAGTGAAGCCAGAGCTCTGTTCTCTAAAGTCATCACACAGTCTTGCCCCTGTGTCCCGCTCACACTGCACGGCCCAGAGAGCTGCTGAGAGGGGCTCCTTTCCTTCCACGGCCCCTGAGTACCTGGGAGCCACCTGGTGCTTCGGGTGGGAAGGACCTCTGATGAGCAACCGAGTACAAGCAGGTAGCTTTGCAAGAAGCTTCCAGTATTGACCAACAAACTCCAAGAAGAACGGGGGAATACCTTCTGGATTCTTTCTCTGCCGGTGTAGAAAAACCCTCCGTGGCTTTGCAGGAGGGTCTTATGCCCTTGAAAGCAGGCTGCTGCCATTTTAATAAGAAGTTAACCCTGTGGTCGTTCAAGGTGTGTTTTGCATCGTTGTGGTGCCTGATCTTTCGCCCACCTCACACGGTTAGAAAATTGTTTTGTGGCTGAATTGTCTTTGCTCATTGAATTGCCTCTCCTCCTAGTCCCTCCCAGCACACGCGTTTTACCTTTGCAAGTCTTGCCTCGTAAAAAGTGCTTTATTTATTGATGGCTCACGTTTTATGGGGCTCTGCTTTTAATCTCTTACCACTTTTTATTATTTTATTTTTACCCTTTTATATTTCAGCTTTGTCACACTTTTATCCTTTCGCTTTCTGACATTCTGGTTTTACATTTTTTTCTTAGCCTGGTCTCGCTGAAGCTGTTAAATATTTATTTTAATTTTTCATCTTTCTTGATCGCGTTCCTTTTCATTATTCTCTTTATTATTTTCCTTTTAACCTTTTTATTTTGTTCTCTTTCAACTCTCCTTTTATCTTTTTCTATTTTTAGCCACATCAATATTCCTTTAATTGCTCATTAGTGCTCACTCTAATCCCTTTGCTCTTTTTAATCTTTTTTTTTTTTTTTTTTTTTTTTTTTTTTTTTTTTTTTTTTTTTTTTTTTTTTTTTTTTTTTTTTTTTTTTTTTTTTTTTTTTTTTTTTTTTTTACAGTTTTTTCCCTGTTCCTAATGAGATCTTTGGACTTGCTGTTGTTAACAGTCTGATTTTTAGATATTTGTAGTTAACAAAAAGCCAGTCGATAAAGGCGGGCAAGATGCATGGTTATCAGGGGGCAATGCCATTGGGAGTCTCACTCCAAATTGGTGGGGGGTGGGCTGGTGTCTCCCCAGGCCTCTCACTCTGGCTCAGCAGAGTGTCCAGAATGCCCGTTAGGTCCCCGTCATCTTTAACATGAATGCTCTCCATCACAACCCTGGAGACTGGGGCTGAGACTCACAGTCCACAGTTGCTCCCTAGAAGCCGATGGTGGCCCTGGTGTCTGTTCATCAGGGTTCCTGGGAGGATGGGGTTTCCACCCCCTCCTGCTCCAAGGTGCCCACCACCCAGCTACTGAGCACATTGCCAGTGAATCACACCTGAAGGAGGTCACAGGACATCTGGTAGGGCCTGGCTGAGCTGCCTCCGGTGGGGGACAGGCAGGGCCAGCCTTGTGTGAGACCTGTGGAGGGACCAGGCATGGGGTGCCCAGCCCTGTCCCCCAGGTTCCATCTTGTGACAGGCTTATTTTATCCAAGCACTCCAAACGGAGCTCTTTTTCTGTTTGTTTTTCAAAGAGAATGCTCTTACCACGTGGTTCTTGCAAACATTTTGCTTTGTTATAAAGGGAAGCTGACCGAGGCCAGCATTGTCCTCACAGGGTGTTTGGTCAGAACCCACCAGGCTGTGACGAGGCTGCCTCCCCGCAACATGGCCCAGCGTGGGCCCCCATGAGCAGTGCTGTGTCTCTGGGAGGGTGGGTCCTGAGCCCTGTCACCCTGGAGGCTTTCCAAGAGGGGCTGGCACGGCACACGTGGAGTGGGCGCAGCACTGGCCACTCAGAGGAGGGCAGCGGCCTGACTGAGTCCTGTCTACCCTGAGCTCCAAAGTGCAGAGACCCTAGGAGACCCCCCAAACCACTCCTTGGGTGGACATGGTCATGAGGAAGTGGCACTATTCAGTCCTGGGGATGGAGGGAGGGTGGCAGGTAGGGTGACTGTTGCCAAGAGCTCTCAGGACAGGGCACTTTGGGGTGTGGCATGTGTGTGGGCCCCCAGCACCTGAGGGGCTCTCCAGGTGTGGCCAGAGCACCCGCTCAGCTATGGGGGGGACCAGTGAGAAGGGCCTCTCCCTGGGGACTGAGGTGGAAGAGGAAGACCCTGAGCCCTGGTTCAGAGGCCAGGTCAACCCTCCTTTCTTCCACACCATCATGGCCCCTATTCAGATTTCTGGGCTCAGGGAGTGGGCGGGGCTAAGATGCAAACACAGAGGCCACTGCAGAGGGGACTGGCCCACCCAGGCCTCAGGCAGGCGTGAGGACCGAGTGCTCTGGCTTTGGGAGGACGCCTCTGGCCTGTGGCCCTGGGCACAGTTGCAGTGTCCCAACGCTCTCTGTTGGAGAGCTGTTTTAAAGTTTTTTAAAATTATTGATTTTAGAGAGACAGGAAGAGAGAAAGACAGAAATAGAGAAACATCGATTTGTTGTTCCACTTATTGATGCCTTCATTGGGTGATTCTTTTATGTGACCTGACTGGGGATCGAGTCCACAACCTTGCGTATCGGGATAATATTCTTACCAACTGAGCTACCTGGCCAGGGCTCTGAGAGCTGTTTTGAGCAACCTCCCTGTGCCCATCTTCCTGCAGCTCCACCTCCCCCAACTTCCAGCCTCCCAGCATCTTCATAAGAGGCATCCCGTAGGGCAGTGGGGGTCTCTCCAGCCCTGATGGCCAGCCCACCCCCACATCAGACAGTTCTGTGAGGCTGCAGGCTCTTACCAGCACTGTGGTGACGATGAGTGACCTATTTGTCAGAGAGTCGGTGACGTTAGGGCCTCGGCCTTTGGCGACCTCTGTGATGTTGAGCCCCTCAGCAGGACTCCACACCCCAACCTGGATGGACAGACAGACAGAGAACAGGGTGCTGAGTCCTCAGTCTTTCCATCCTGTTTCTACATCAGGAAGTCCATCATCTTCACCCCGTTCTTCATGACCATCTCTGTCGCAGCTGCCAGGCTTGGAGCTCACCTCTCTGACAGCCCTGCTGCCTCCCTCCCTCCCTCCAGGATGAGACCCCCCCAAGGTGGGGAGTGTTCTGAGGTTTGCCACATCCCCTTGTTGGCAGGTCCTTCACAGCTGAAGGGGGAAATGCAGAGGGAGAGGTGAACATAAAGGGAGCCCAGGGGTAACCAGCCTGGGGTGGAGCAAATGGCATGAAGAAATCAGGGATCCTGGGTCAGGGTCAAGGTCAGGTCCTCCCCAGGGGCAGAGCTCCTCTGAGCCTCCCACCTCCCGAGGAAGACCCAGGCCCCTAGCTGCTCACCCACTCTCAGCCCTGGAGGCAGCTCTAGGGCCAGACACCCTCCAAAGGCCAGAACGGGCCTGAGGCCAGGGAGGTGTTCACTAAGCATCTGTGGAGTGAGTGAAGAGACACTGAGATGTGTCACACGCAGGAAGGTGGGCTGGGCAGGAGGCTGGTCTTTGTAGCTGTTTTGGGGATGATAGAACAGAGCGGATGACCCGTGCTGGAGGCTTGGATGCTGCTGGGTTTGTAGGGAGTTTGCTTTGTGGTTTTACTTCTAAAATTGGCAGATACCCTAGGGAAGGTAGCTTAATCGCTGTCCCCACAGTGCCCTTGTTGCTATCAAGCCTGAGGCTGGAGGGAGGCGAGGGAAGATCAAGTTTACAAATCACTCTAAAGCCCTGGGCCTCTTAAAGGTCCTTTTGGACCCAACCCTGCCCAGCCCTGCGCCAATCTCAGCTCTTCTTTCTCAAGGACGGGTTCAGCATGCCCATTGTGTCCTTGGCCCAGTTGGGGGTTCCTCAGGAAACTTAATCAATTAAACGGAGAGGCTGAGTGCAAACATCCCATTAAGAGAGCTGTGCAAGGCAGACAGCAGAGATACATGTAATTATGCTTAGGAAATTCTGCCTTAATCCTCCCAAAGCCACCTGCAGGAGCTGGCTGGATCACCAATGACCCCGCTTAGCAAACAGAAGTGATGGTATGAGAGGCAGAGTGGCTGTTCTTGGGGGTTCAGCACCCTCTCCAGGCAGGATCTCGTCTTTGCAGACCTCCTGGGGCAAGAGGAGAGGGGACAAGGAGACAGCTTGAAAGACGCTCTTCTCTCAAGTGGGCCAAGCTCAGCACGAGGGTCCCTCGTAGCCTGCCTGGGTGCAGGAGGTGCTCACCAAACATCGGTCTAGAGGCCAAATGAACAGCAGGAAGCCTTGCCCTAGCAAGTATCTGTTGAGCTCCAACTGCAAGCCCTGCTTGACTCCAGGTGCCATAGGGACGTGAGATTGTTAGGACTGAGGATAGTTAGGACCATAATCAGGGTGGCTGTGATCAGGAGCCTCTGAGGGGGACCTCTGCAGGTCAACCTTAGTCCAGGTATGGTAGGGTATTCGCTGTGGTCAGTTTGCACCAGTTGCTGCGAGAAGGATGTGGTGGGCAGGCTCAGTGGAAAAGGGTGCTCTGATGACCCCTTTCTGATGCCTGCCACAGGCACAGGAGTGGGAAGGGGTGGCATGCGTGCCACCTAATTGCTATCCTTAGAATTTCAGGCTTTCCTCAGAGATGGACAGCCGAGAGAGCAGAGATGAGGCAGCTACTTGAGTGAATACTGTATCGCCATAGCACTGCCCAAGGAAGAGGGCAGCTCCCCAGCACTGGAGGAGTTTACATAGAAGCGGGGAGACTGCTTAATGAGAACTCATCAATGGTGGATAGGGCTGGATCAACTGGCCTAGAGGCCAACTGGATCAAGAGGCCACAGCACCTGTCCTTAAGGGACTGATGCTATATTCGGCATCAGAGAGTTGCAGAGTTACAGTGAAGTTTCCCTGGCCACCCGTCCCCAGGACAGTGGCCCCAGGAATCTGTGGGAAACTCATGAGTGAATGGAGTAACCTTGGCCACAAGATGCAACTCAGGCAGAGCCACGTCCGTGTCAGAGGAAATGAACCAAGGAGACAGAGGCCATTTCTACAACCAGGGCAATGGATCCCAGGGGTGAAGGCCCCGAGGTGCAAAAGGAAGGGAATGTGACTGGACCTTGGGGAGTGTTGCAAGGGACAGTGGAGACTAGGCCTAGAGGGCAAGGTTGGGGTACTTCTCTGAGAACGTTAAAGGCTAGGAGAGGGGCTGAAGCTTACTCTCTTGGCACTAGGGAGCTGTGGGCAGTTTCAGAGCAGGGAGAGCTGCGTGTTGGGAAGCTCCATCTGTGTGCACACTCGAATGGATGTAGGCCTCAGGGGTGGGGGCAGAAAGCCAGGTGAGTGTCAACATAACCCAAGGGACAGGCCTGAACCAGGGCAGGCAGGGAGAGGAGGAACCAAGGACTCCTAAAGGCCCACAGGCATCCAAGCTGGCCCCTGCTCTTCCTAGCCTCTGCTCCCTACATTTCCTACACTCCCAGCATTGGGGAGGTGCCCTGGTGGCTACCAGGGACCAGCCTGCTGTAGGAAGAGAGTGTGGCTGAGCTCCTGGCCCCAAGGTCCCAGGGAACACTGAGAGTTGGGGGCTAGTGTTAAGTTCCCCTTCTCAGTCCACCTGCCTAACCCTTCTAGAACATGCTGAAGGTGCCCAGGATCAGAACGGGGCCCATTAAAGACATTTTTATGGTAGCCTAATGGGAGTCCCCAAGGCCCCAGTGGGCCTGCTTTCTATGTCCAAACTCTCTGGAATCATAAAGGCCTTAGAGGACTAGAGCAGTTCAGAAACCACGTGCTTCAACCTCTCTCCAAGAGTGAGTCACCTCCAGTGTGCCAGACAAGCAATTACTTTGTTCAATTTTTTTGCTAAAATGCCTCCAGTGACAGTGAGCTCACTCCTCAGGCAGGTACCCCTGGTCCTTAGAAAGTTTCTCTTACCCAAGGATATGTCTGTCCCTCTGCCCCATGACAGCCCTGCAGAGGCTTAAGGGACAGTCTGTCTGTCCCATGAGTCTTCTATTACTTTTCCCACTTTAAACATCCCCGGTGGCCTGTGCTCTGATGGTCTGGGTGTCTTCCATGGCCAGGCCACACACCAGGTCATGTGGAGCCGGCCACACTGGGTCTCAGCCCCCACCCCCTGCTCCTGAGCCCACGCACCTTCTCCAGGCCGTCCTCCTTCAGACTGATGATGTCCAGATCGAAATCGGTCCGTAAGCCACTGGTTTTGTTGAAAACAATCCGTCCAGTTAATCCTTCCCATTGAGCCTGCCAGAGAGGAGAGGGCAGAACGGCAATTCCTCGGGCTCATAAATCATCGTTTGGTACAACTGTACAATGCTTCATTTTAATTACTCCTTGCACTGATACTGTTCCCCCAAGACCACGATTAATTAATAATCACCTCCATCATTGCTCGGGCTGTGGTGCGAGCCAGCGATTTCCATAAATTCTATTATGCTCTTTAGCCAGCTTTACATTTGCACCTTCTCATGTACAACATCGATCTCAGACGTGCTCAGATGAGCCCCCGCCTTGAAGCCACGAGCAGGGGAAGCCTGTGTCAGATCCCCAGAGAGGGGCAGGGAGGCAGGAGGGCAGAGCAGGGCAGGTGAGCCCTGCCAAGAGGCAGAGAAGCCAAGGGGCCATGTCGGCCCTGACTGGAAGACCAGACGCTTGAAGTGGTCCTCAGAGAGCCAGAGGAGACAGAGAGGGTCGCCCTGCCACCCCAGTCCCAGCCCCAGCCCTGCGGCATCAGAATGCTGGGATCAATTGCCATGAGCTGTGTTACCTTGGGAATTTCACTGTGCTCCTGCCTCGGTTTCTTCGTCTATGAGATGGAACCAATAACTGAACATGTTACCAAATGTGACGAGGGTGACAGCAGGCAAGTCCTGCAAAATACTCAGAATGGCGCCTGGTCCAACCTGGGCCCCGAGTGAAATGGGAGCTTTTCATGAGCATCATTAACACAGACAGAGTCGGACAGAGGTTTGGAGAAGGTTCGGGGTCCCAGCCACAAAAAGCTCCATCTTCTGTGTAGATCAGAGGCTGGCGCACTACCTGCCCGATGCCTGTTTTTGTGAACGATTTCTTAGCTCACAGCCACGCCCAGGGGTTTACCTATTGTCTTTGGCAGCTGTTTCTGCTACAGATTCGGAGCTGAACAGTTGCAACAGAGACCGCCTGGCCTGAGAAGCCTGAGATATTTATGATCTGGCCCTTTGCAGGAGACGTTTGCGGACGCCTGTTCCAGATGATACCTCTCTGGTGGGCACTGAGAGTCAGCTCTGCTTGGTGCTTCACACTGTGCATGCCCTGGGACCCCCACAGCCATCCTGGAAGGTGAGGAGCCCCATTTTACAGATGAGGAGCAGGCCCAGAGGGCCCCTCAAACTCACAGGGTGGAAAAGAGGATGAACCAAGCTGGAGCCGGGGTCCCAGAGCCCCATACTTCAGGTTGGGGTGGTTTCTTTTTCTCCTTCTCCCTCCTCCTTGGGGTTAGGATGCAGCAGGCACACAGCTAAAAGCCTGGGATGGGTGGCTTTCTGTGTCTGGGGATGGAACAAACCCGCCCATCCTGGAGTCTGTGGGAACAAAGGTGGGCTGGGAGTTCGAGAGGGAGAAAATCTGGGAGCTCCTACAGCCACGGCTGGCTGGCCTGAGGGCCCAGAGCACGGGAGGAGGGGGGTCTGACTGTTAGAGCCTTGGTGTGGCTACACTGCACTCACCACGCTGGGGCCATGGTCCCTTACAGGTTCTGAGAAAGGCTCCCAGTCTCCCCCCGGCTGAATGTCCGCTGTGCCCCTGCTTGTCATACTGTGACACACAAGTCCATGGGTTCACGGGTCCTGATCCCTGGAGGCTAACTTGTTGAGCCCAGACTAAAACTTTTGGGGATCCATAAGCACTTGAGCAGCTTTCAGGCCACTGGAAAGTCTTCCTATGCGCCTGGACGGGCGAGTGGGGACACGGGCCCAGCGACTGCACAAGGAATCTAACCTCTCTGAGCTTCAGGAAGGGGAAGATTACTGACTTCCCTTAGACTGTGTTCAAACAGGTGCACACAGTGCTTAGCACAGTGCCTGACATGTAGTGGTCCCTCTTCACCTGCAGTTTTGCTTTCCATGGTTTCAGTTACCTGTGGTCCTGAAACAGTACAGGACAAATTCCAGAAACAGACAATATTTGTAAGTTTTAAACTGCATGCCATCCTGGGTAGCGTGATAAAAGCCTCCCTTTCCTGAGTGTCTCCACGCTGCATGCACAGCCCACCCCGGAGCCACTTAGTGGTGGCCTGCGTCATCAGGTCGACCGTCACGGTGTGGCAGTGCCTGGGGGCAAGGAACCCTTGTTGCACTTCACAATGACCCCAAAGTGCTAGGGCAGTGACGCTGGCCATTCACATACATCAAAGAGAAACCGTCAAGGGCTTCCTGTGAGCGAAATGGCAGAAGTTCTAGACTTAGTAAAGAAAAAAGGTAGATGCAGAGGCTGCTGAGATCTATGGTAAGAACAAACCTTCTACTATGCCAGTGTCTGATTTACACATTAAACTTTGTCATGGGTAGGTAGGTATAGGAAAAATATATACATATGACCCGATACTGTGTGTGGCTTCAGGCATCCACTGAGGAAGGGGGGTGGAACGCATCCCCTGCAGATAAGGGGGGGGGGTCTACTATATATGCCATGTGCAACCCTCACTCAGTGGCATACATTATTATTTCCCCTTGTTGCTTCCTTCCGGCTCCTCCTTTGGATTGGGGCTGGCCCTCGGCTGTGGGGGAGGGGATGCACATGGGCCGAGGCCTGAGGCTTCAGCAGAAACCCTGTCACAGAGGATGCATCCCTGCGTGAGCTCACTCAGTTCTCATCTCAGCCCTGCCAGGTGAGTGTCACTATCGCCCCATTTTAAAGTTGTGGACACTGACGCTCCAACAGGGACTGAGCTGTGCGGGCCCCAAGCAACAGTGGTGCAGACACTTCCTCTGCCACCAAAGAGCATGGGGCCATCGCTCCCACGTCAAATGGGGAGATCTATGGAGCCCAGGGAAGATGCATCAGAGAAGGGGGAGACCACTGCTTATGACCCCAAGGGGAGGCGGCTCAGCTTCTCTCAGGCTGGCTCCCCAGTCCCTGTACCCCTGTCTTGGTCTATGGGCTCCCACACCCTCAGGCTATCTCCTGGCCCCCAAGGGAAATCACAGCAGGCGCCTTCAATCCTGTAGTCTTGGGTGGGGTGCTTCCTCCTTGTCAGCCACGGAGGAATTAAATGCCAGCAGGTGCAGCGCCTGTCTGTGGGCAGGGGCAGGGGCAGGGCCAGGGCAGGGAGCCACTGGCAGCCCCTCCCCGTGACATTTCCTGGTCCCCCTCCCCGCCCCTTCCAGCTGAGGCTTAGGACTCACTAAATGAAAGATGCTTCACACGCTCTGAACTCCGGCCTGGCATTTTCCAGCTCCTCTCGGAAATGCCAAGTCTTTAAAATGATTTACTGTCACGCAGTCAGATGGGGAGACGGGCAACTTGGAAACGGTCCGAGGGAAGGCTGTGCTGGGCTCCCGCAGGGCCCTGGGGGCCAGTGCTGGCCAGCTGTGGCACCATGGGCCAGCCATGTGGCTCTCTGGATCTCGGTCTCCACACCCTAAGGTGGCGATTTTCAACCAGTGTGCTGCGAGAATTTTTAAAACATGCAACACCTGACTATTTAGTCAGGGGCACTGACTTCCTTTCCCTTAGATTGTCAAATAAGAAACGACAGCAGCCAACACAATAGCCATCTGGTGTGAGTGAATCAAAATTATACCTGTTTCATTTTTTCTGTGACATCAGCAAAAAATATATTTTTTGGTATGTCACAGAATTTTAGTAATTAGCTTATGTGTCCCACGAGATACAACAAGGTTGCCAATTGCTGCCCTAAGGTAAGACAAAGATGTTTCTGAAAGGCGGGTCGGGGGCATTCACTGGGCTGGGCCGGGCACACCCAAACGGGCCTACCAGCCCCTGGAGGGAGAAGGGGGCTCCCTTTTCTATGGCGTGGACAGCGAGGATTCTGCTCCCACCTGGGCTTTACCACTGGGCCTCAATCATCCCAAGGGGTGAGAGGTAAACACACAGAGTGGAGGTTCCTGAAACTATGATCTTCTTTCGCTAAAAGTCTGCTACGGAACAGGAAGCCATCGCGACGACAGCTGTGATAACAGAAGTGGTGGTAATCGCAGCCGATCTGGTCAGCTCTGGCTCTGTGCCAGGTGGTGTCCTGGTTTCACCCCCACCAGAACTCACTGAATGCTACAACAACTCTGGCTTTACCTCCACGGTACAGAGGACCTGAGGCACAGAGAGGTTCAGTAGCTTTTCTAAGGTCACACAGACCCAAAGCGGTTACCTTCAAAGCCACTTTTATCTGTCTCCTCAGGGAGTCTGGTGACTCCCTTGTGGCCTGAGTCACCAGACCCTCACGCTGGCCTCAGGCTACTGAGCTGGAGGCCTGCTGAGGAGGGAGGTACGGGAGGTAGGAGTCCGGCCTTGGAGTCCCTGAGAACAAGCCAATGACCACGCAGGCCAGCCAGGCCTTGTTCAGGGCAGTGGGCAATCGAACTTCCTCTGCACTTCGAGGGGATGAATGAGAAGGGACCGTCGTGGTCCTCTTGTGCCGAAACAACTGATACCAGAGTCCTTCCGGGAACGAGGGCCCTGGGGCCAAGGCTCCCTCACAGTGGCTATGAGACGGTGTTTGCCTGGCGATGGAACTGACACTCGGGGGTGGCCAGGAACTTGCCTGAGGCCACGCAGCTGGGCAGCGGTGGAGATGAACTCCCAAGGCACATGCATTAAACTCTCAAGCCTGTGCCCCATCGGCACCCCTGTCGGTGTCATCCTAAGACGCAGCAGGCGCTGTCATGGGCCTCATCCCAAGCAGCAACAGCGAGTGAGGGGCCTCTGGGAAAGCTGCCCGGTCCACGGAGTAGGAGGCGGCGGCTGTCTTTATAGTTCACCCTCGGAGAGCTGCCTTCCTTTAGGGGCTGGAGTCCCCTCGTGAAAGCGATGATTGATGCCTGCCTGGGCCGTGAGCTCGGGGAGCGCAGGGCTTGTCGGCTTTAGCTCGCTGCCTGGCACCCGGCAGGCACACACAAACGTCTGTTGAATAAATGAACTCCCAAGGCAGCTGGCCTCATTTCTGGCCCACGGTGCTTGCTACAAAGAGACTGTCTACAGACAGCTTCCCCAAACTGCAGTAGGGGTTGTCCTCACAGGGTCACTCTCTCTGACCCAGGACCTCCCTGCCCAGATCTTGTCCCCATGAACCTTCTTCATCCACCATTTACTGGGATTTGACTGGGCCCAGCCCTGGGCAGGGGCCTTGGTGCACAGGTTTCCACTGCCGTCCCAACGGCCCTCTGAGGCGGGCATGCCCACCATCTTCATGACACACCGAGGAAACTGAGGATTGAAGAGTTGGCCGTGTCAGCCAGAGTCACACAGCCCAGACCTTAGCTCCATCTGTCTGTAAAACGGGAGCCATAAACTGCCCTCCACAGTTTACAAGGACAGCAGTGCTGGGGAGAGTCCTTTGAAATTAAAAGTAGGCATGGTGTGTTTCCATGGTCACCTTCTCGGCAGCAGGACAAGTTTCTGCTCTCTGGTTCCATGGATCAGCTCCACAGATGGGACTTTTCCACAGTTGCCGTAGGGCCAGGACAGCCAGGTCCCGGCAGGGACCTGGGCGGGAGGTTGGTCGGTAGGCCCATGACACAAAGAGGAGCTTGTGGGGCTGGTTGTTACTTACTGAGCCTCCTCTGCCTTCTGCGCTGCACTAAGTACTTCCCACGTGGTCCCCTTCCCCTTCAGAGCATCCCCATAAGAATGGAATGCTTCCTACCGCGTTGCACAGACGAGACAACCAAGGACCAGTGAGGTTCTTGAGTGTGCCCAAGGGCACACAGCCAAAGGTCAAGACCCTCCTCTGTTGTACCTTAAGCCCACGCTGTGTGCTGCTGACAATGCTGACCACCCACTGAGGACCTACTATGTGCCAAGGACGTAGCCTCTCAATTGCACTGTAAGATTGGTAAGATTGGTCTTATCACGCCTGTTTTTGCCCCAGGAAACTGAGGTTCAGAGATGTGAGGCAACTGGCCCAAGGTCATGTGGTTTGAAAATTGAATCTGACTCCCAAACCTGGGCCCTTGGCTGCTGTGCAGCACCCGCCCCCCAACCCAGGGAGATAGCCTTGGTAGGGGGTGTGGGGAGCACTTACCTCCTTGATGAAATTCATGAAGCGGCCGCCAAAGCGCCAAGCCTTGTGCCGGTGGCACTGCAGGGAGTTCACGGTCATCTGGGGCGCCCTCTGGTAGCACACGGACACGATGTGGACAGCGTCATACAGTAAGGCGGCGTCGGTCTGAGGGGAGGGCCCAAGGCTTGCTTGAGAACAGCTCTGGAGAATTCTCTGCCTACCCCGCCCTGTCCCCCACCCCTCCCCCTCCACAGACAGATGGAGTCCTGGTGAGGGACAGGCCATGAAGCCTTAGAAGTGACCCTGCCCTGTCCGTGTCCCGGTGACAGGCCAGGCACAGGTTTACTCTGCTGCTCTGCAGGCACCAGACTCCCACCCTCCACAGCCCAGACCTTCTGGCAGTCCCTCCCACCCCATCCCACTGCCCTGCTGTTGTCTAGGCCCTGCCCACACCGTCTCCTTCCTGCCTCCCCAGCCTCTGCTGGCATAGCCAAGAGTCCTCCGAGCCCAGCTCTCTGTAACCAGCCATTTACCCGTCTGTACTCCCAACCCTGGGTTGGGCTATGTCTGACTCCTTTGTGTCCTGGCCCCTAGCCTAAGGTCCAGCTGACACACAGCAGGTCATAAGAAGGTGTGCATGGGAGGGAAGAAAGAAAAAGGGAGGGAGAAGGGAGGAAAGAGTAAGAAAGGAGAGATGAGAAGGAGGAAGGAATGATGGAGAGAAGGAAGGGAGGGAAGGGGGAGCCCTGGGTCTGGCGCCCTGCTGCTGTACCATCATCACTCCATCCAGCAGACCGGACTCTGCTCGGGGAGCTGCCTGCAGCCGCTCCATGGACCACTTCTCCACGATGGCCGAGACGTGGGGGTTGTCCACGTTGAGGATCCGGAACCCTGTCAGGTTCACCCCTGAGTAGCGGTAGGGCTCCAGGTCTAACGCGTAAAGATCCTGACAGAGAGAGGTCCCGGAGGTTGAGGTGTGTCCGCTGTAATCACCAGCCTGCTGACCCACACTCCCTGCTGCCCCCTGCAGGCCCCGGGGGAGGTGAGGCCTGTGGTGAGGGGGCCCCCATGAGAGCACTACACTGGGAGTCCACTGCAACACCTGACTGCTCTTTGGTCGACCCCACACACTCGCTGCCAGGCCTTGGGCAAGTCGCTCCGCCTGTTCCTTCATCTAACAAATGGGGGCCGTGCCTCCTTTCTGGGACCTGGTGAAGCAGTTCATATAAAATGTCCAGCCTTGAACATCAAACATTGTGATTTGTCTAATAATAGTGACTTGATAATAGTCACAATGGTCATTTCCTCCAATGGGGAGGCCCACTTTGTGGTGCTGGGTCTGGGCATCTCCAAGTTACCCAGAGTGAAGCTGCAGGAAGTATTTTATTCCTTAAAGGAGGGTATTTTAAAAGTCTTTTCTGCTGGGGATTCAAACAGCACAACTGCCCCTGTCCTCTCTCTTCCCTCATCTCCATCACAAGCAAGGGCCTCCTCGCTCCCTGCCTCCGAGGCACAGCTGGCTGGTGGTTAGCCTGTCTGTCTGTGGGCCAGGCCACGTCCAGTCCAGTGCAATGGGCAAGCCAGGAACACAGGCCTTCCCGCAAGGGGCAGCCCCTCCCTGCAGCTCCGGGGAGGGGGTCAGACACAGAGGGAGAAGCCAGGTGCTAAGCTGAAAAGACGTGGGGTGTGGGCGCTGGGGTGTGGCAGCATGAGGAGCAGAGCTAGTGGGGAAACTGAGTTTAAAGGTCTGAGCTTCCCCTCATCTACTGTCTGTTCTCCACCATCTCCCCTCGCCAAGCTGCCTTCCACCCTGAGCCCTTGTTCATCCTCTCTCCTGGGGCCTCAGGATTAGTCACTCCATCCTGTGCTGGGAGACGGAGGCTGGAGACACTCCTCTTGCCTCTCCATGGCCTCAGACATCAGGAGGGACAGCCAGGCCCGTCAGAGTCCCAGCTTTGGTTAAGTCAGTGGTGGCTCACGAGGGGTGATGGGCGATAAACCTGGACCCACAGAACAGCTCTCGCTGTGCGAGCTTCCTCTGGTCTCTGAGATCTTCTGACCTGTTGCTAAACTCGTCCTGCTCTTCCTGAACCCGTCCTCCCGAAACGGCCTCCTGAAATGCACTGTGTTGATCTCCTCTTGGCAGGTTTAGGGAGTAGATAGATAGGCTTGAGCACAAGCAAGAAAGTTTAGTCCCAGCCTTGCCCAAACGAATATGGCCCCAGTTCGGGGCCAGGATTTGGGATGGGGAAGGGGCTGCATGGGAACAGGAAGCAGAGTGTTGAGCAGCTGGGAGATCTCTACGGAACTGGCCAGAGAGTGTCCATGTGGCCTAATCTTAGCGGGAGTGGAGGGTGGTCACTGTGCTCGGTCCTGTATGAAGAATGCATCATCTCATCACCACGATCTCCTGTGAAGTGGGTATTTAACAGTATTCTCTTTATACGGATGGGCTCACAAGGCCAGAGGGGTCAGGGGGGTTGCCTGCAGTCATGAAGCTCATCAAGGCAGAGCAGAATCTGTACCCGGGTCTGTTTTAATGGTGTGTTGGAGCCAGCCCACACTGGCTTGTGAGAGCTAATTGCTGGTCCTTCTCCCTGACCCCGCGTTCAGTGGCATCGCATTGGTGGCTTCCCACTAGCCACCATGGGAGTATTTACACCATGGAAATTGGCAAGCACTCAAAGCCAGCTTTCTCCTCGCCTTTTGGAGAGGCGGCTGTACACATTTACTAGTACACCATTGTCTGTCCTCTTTAAAAATCCCTGTGCTTTATGTCCCCAGTCATTGTCAAACACAAGGTGTCCATCAGAACTGACTTTGGGGCTTTTCTGAGAAGGCACAGAAAGTCCGTGGCCTATACAGTCTCAAAAAAGGGTGGGACCCAGGACATCTGTGTTTTGGGAAGCCACTCATGTAAGCAATTACTTCCAACTGGGGAACACGCGGAGCTTAGGTGGGGTACCTGTGGAACCAGGAAGGGAGCAGCAAGGATGGGGGCCGGGGCACAGCCTTCCCATGGCTCCTCCCTGACGACACCTCACTGAGGTGGCCCCAGGGAATGGTGAGGGGTAGAAACCACGAGGCTAGGCCATCTGGGTTCAAGGTTACTCCACTCTCATTGCCTCAGTTTCCTCACTTGAAAAATGGGGATGATAGTAGTGCCTACCATCTAGGGTTGTCATGAGGAAGAAAGGGGTTAACAGGTGTGCTGAGAACATGGTGCGGGGTACAGAGCCCCCAGGGACGTTACCGGGTTATTGGCGGAGAGAGGCAGATGGGAGCTGGGTCTTCCTGCCTTGGCCCTCTGGGCAGCGTGAAGACAACCAGGACGAGCTGACGTCTGCTGGGCACCCGTAAACCTCAGAACAGCAGGCCCTGTTCTAAGCTCCTCTCGTGTATTAACTCAGTTCACAGTTCCACCTTACAAGAAGGGTGTTGTTATCACCCCATTTTAGAGGACTGAGTTGTGGCGAGATTAGGTCTTTTGCTCAAGGCAACACAACCGGGTAGCAACGGCATCAAACCCTCTGCCTTATGATGATACAAGTACCCCTCCCCCACCCAAGTTCACACGCACCGGATATTGCAGCCAGCACTATCCCCCACTCCCGAGCATTCACGGGGCCTCTCTGAAGGATGGAAGTGGATCCTTATTGCCTTCTCAGAAAAAAAGTGCAACTTCCTTTACCCAGAGTTTACCAAGCTCTTGGCCCCTCCAGCCTCGCTTTCCTTCCCACACCCTCCTATTTGTTGCCCAGAAACACTAAACTACTTCTGTCCCCCTTTCCTATTCCTCACAGGCCCCTTCCCATCCTGTAGCTTCTCATTCCCGAGCCAGTGCCTTTGTGTGCTCGATCCCTAGGCCTGCCTTCGCAACTCTTCTTGGATGGGCTCCTTTCTGAGGTTCAGCTCAAGTGTCACCTTTTCCAGGAAGCCTCCCTGATTGCTCCTCTACAGGTGTACAAAAGGGTGGGTCAGGGGTGTGCCCGCTCTTATCCTGGGGCCTCTGGGACTTTACCCCATGGACAACAATGGTCTATGTCTGGGTCTGTCCCCTCTCTGAGCCCTTGAGCCAAATACTCTCATCAACTAAAGTGGAAGGGAGGTTCAGCTTTAGCTGAGTAGCTTTCTAGGCACCTAAACAAAGCCAGGGAGAGTCTGAGATGGAGAGACTAGTGTTTCACGACCTGCTCTCAGGAGGCGCTCTTGATCAGGCTGAAAGTGAGAAGTGGTTTGGTAAATTACTGGGGTGGGGTAGAGGATGAAACCCCGGGAGGGATGGCTTTAGGAGCACGAGATCTCACCTAAACCACTTTTGAAGGAGGTAGGTCTGCAAAGACGGAGGGATTTTGTTTTGCAAAGTGGTGTCTGCCCGTTCAGGGCCAGAACTGAACTGCTGGGGCCAAGGAAGGAAGCTGAGCTCCGCCCTCCTGGGTCTTCCCCTGCATGGGGCTCAGCCTCCTCTCCAACTTGGTGTGTGCCTGACACCAAAGGCCTGACAGAGGCCAGAGCATTAGCCTACCTAGGGCCTCTGCGGCTCAGCTCTCCCTCCTCAAGGACCAGAGGACAACTGGACTCCGTGGGAAGGGTGGCATCTCTGGCTTTAGTGGGGACTTGAGTGTTGGTGACAATAGCCCTTCCAGTCTCCAGAGGCAGCCTTCAGTCTGCTGGCATGTACACAGAGGCTGTACCAGGGGGGTCCAACCTTTGGGCCTCTCTGGGCCACACTGGAAGAAGAGTTGTTTTGGGTCACACATTAAATATACAAACACTAAGAAAAACAAAAAAATCTCAATGTTTTAAGTAAATTTACAATTTTGTGTTGGGCCGCATTCATAGCCATCATGGGCTGCATGTTGGACACCCCTGGTAGGCCATCACACACAGCCCAGGAGGGGGCACAGCCGAGTGGCGGTACCGGGGTCACCTTCCTCCCTGTCACCTCAAGCCTGGCTGGGCCTAGCTGGAAAGTGCTGGAGGGCTTGTGGCACCAAATGCGCCATCCCTGTGACATGAGGGCAGTGACCACAGGGAGCTGGTAAAGAGGCCTCTTTGTCCAGCTCCAGTTTTTTACGCAAACCGCCCCAGGCTGGGACCCCAAACGCTGCACACAGTGAACTGTGCGCAACCTTGCTGCTTGGCAAAAAGTTGCTGTTCTCCATGCCAAATGTTGACACACTGAATTCAGTATCGACGAGGGACCTTTTAGAAACATTCAGCATAACATAATAGACTAATTCATTAGCACCCCATGGGTCTGACTGGGTAGAAGCTGAAGCTCGGAAAACATCGCCTTAAGGAATGACAGATGAAAATATCTTCCCCATGATATAACTGTTATTGCTGGGAAGTGGCATTAATTGTGATTGCTTATCTATTAATTTATTATAATTCTTTTTTCACCTCCAGGCTTTTACCTACATATGACATGTACCAGGGGCTCAGCTGGGGCTGATTAACGTGGGGTTATCTGGGAATGGCTCAAAGCTGGCTGGAACAGATAATGGCAGCTGGGGTAATTAAAATGTCTTCTGCATGGGAGAAGCAAATTTGGAGAATTTTTTAGAGGCGAGTAGTTGATGACATGGGTTTCCTAAAGGGAAGGAGATAAATGCCAAATGCCAGGGCCGTCCTTCTCAGTACAGCCATGGCTGACCAATGGGCAGACGCAGAATCTCCAGGGAGACTCTTAAGCCAACAGGGCTGGAAAGAGGGTCCCAGAGTTGGGGCTGGAAGCAGGCCATGGGCTGGGGGAGAGGACCCAGAGGACACAGCTGGTGGGTGCCCTGGCATGTGGGGAGCTGCTGGGAGACACTCTCGTAGCCACCCCTACCCCAAACATGCTCTACTGCAGAACTGTTTGTATGGCAGGATCTGCGATACCTGGAGAGATCTGTTTTCCTTGCCTCTCAGAGAGGCCTGGGGAGGAAGGGCATTGGGCTGGAACAGCCGTGAGCAAGACCGGAAGTCAGAAACCAAGGCCTCTCTCACTGATCTGCTGTGAGATTCTGGGCAGATCACTCAACCTCTCTGGTTGCAGGCCTTCCCATCAATCAACAGGGAACACACACTCTGCTCTGTGAAGAGGAAAATCAGTGATGTGGAGAAAGGGCTCTGGAGCCTGTGAAGTGTGGGTGCTGCTGGGATTTGTGGAGGCTTTGCTGACTCTATTAGTGTCAATCACCAGGCCTGGCCCATCTCAGCCAGAGGAGGCCGGGCGACTTCCTGCGGGCTCTCAGCAAGACAGGCTCCAGCAGATGGCTTGGAGCTGGGCAGCTCCCGGCCGAAAGCCCTCCTCGCTCTGCCCCTTTTTTTGCAGAGTGACCCGTCTGAGCCTCAGTTTCTACTTTTCTGTAACACTGTGGGAGCCATACCTTCCTTGGAGAGTTGCATTTGGATGAGATGAGGTATGCTGAGTACACAGTAAGCAGGAGTTTATTTAATTAATCGATTTAACTCATACAGAGAATTAAATGCCAAGCACTTTTCTAAGCACTTTACTAATGTCAACATATCTAATGCTCAGCACAGCCATCCTGCGGGTAGCGCCGTTATTGTGCAGTTTTGTAGACGAGGCGCAGGGAGGTGAGGTCACCTGCCCGAGGAAGTGAAAGAATCTCAATTACAATTCGGCACACAGACTGGCACCAGAGTCTATGGTCACAACTGTGACACAGGTGCTGATAATTTCACTGATGACTCACTACTTCATGTTGCAGTCACTCATTCACGCAGGCTCTTGTGAGCACCTACTATGCACTGGAGACAGAGAGCTGAATAGGGTCCAGTCCTTGATCCCCATATGCATGGAAGGAAGCCTACCAGCTGGTGCGCTTGGTGTTGAATCCATCTCTGCACCCCTCTTCCCATCCAAGGGCCTAGCTGTGGGGTAACTCAGGACATGGTTCCTCTAGGACCTCAGAGAGCAGGTGGCTGCCTGGCCAGCAGCCATAAGGAACGAGGAAAACAGTCTGTATCTGGTTGTCCCAGCCCTCTCAAGGCCCCTGTGTCTCAAGGCTCCCGTGTTTATCACAAAAGTGTAGAATTTTCACATGCCTCTACCGTCCCCTCTACTGTCCCTACCCCTCCCCAGTCCTGTAAGCTGCATCAAGAGTGGAGGCGGGGCAGGTCCCCAGGTCTGAGCTGTGGATCAGGAGAAAGTGCAGGGTGGCTCCTGAGCTCTGGCATGGGTACGGGGTGCAGTGGGTGAGGGGTTGAGGGAGGGTGACAAGCAGTGGGGTGCTAGTAAATGCTAAATAACCAGCTCTCAGGGGAGAAGGGGTAAAAACCCCTAATTTGTAGTTTTTGTCAACTTCCGTAGTATGAATACTCCCATGGTGGCCAATTCCAAGCCATTTCTGTGACGTTGCTGAACGTGGAGCTGGGCAGAGAAGGACACAACTGGTTCTCGCAGTTGCCAGAGCGACTCAGCTCCAGCGCTCCACTGCAGGGCTCGCCTGCCTCTTAGCCTTTGCTTATACCGTTCCTTCTGTGTGGCTCACCCTCCCTCTTTGTACTTGGTGAACTTCTACCAATCCTTTAAGGCCCAGGCGCAGCATCTGCTTTCTGATAAAGCCTGCCTCAAATTTCCCATCCTCCACTAGGCCCTCAGCATCTGGCCTCTCCTTCCACTGTGCCCCACGGCCACCTGTCCAGGCCTGTGGTGGCCCAAGCCTGTTGTATAAGCTGGACATAGAGATGCAGACCAGATAGGATGGGAGCTCCTTGAGGGCAGGGCCTCGGTGCCAGTCATCTGGAGATGCTCAGCTGAGCACAGGGCTTGGAAAGAAAAGTCAACTGGGTGCTGGATGGATGAAGGACACAGTCGGAGGCCGGCAGGGCCGCAGCAGCAAGGCTGATACAGACTGCGGGAGCTCATTTCAGCAACAGGGTGGCTGGCAGTGCTGTCACTTGGGGTGGGAAGAGTCCACCCCAAGCCCCAACGAGGTCAGAAGGCACCTGGACCCAAGGCAGGGAGTCTGGGTGCTGGTGCTCCTTTGGCACAGGGGCCTCTTTATTCTGCTGATCTCAGACCACAGCTAATTATCCTAATGGGTTTAAATGGCCCTAAATGTTCTCAGAGTTTGGACAGGACCCATCTGGAGCTTGCAGGTGGGCTGGCCTGGCTGACAGTGAGTGGGCAGACTCTGTCTGACATGGATGCTATAGGAATCCAAGCTGGCCGTTCTTGTCATTGCGAGAGGCAGGAGACATGTGTGGGCTAGGAGCCAAGGGTCATCGTACTGAGAGCTAATGCATCTAGAGCTCTTACACGAACCAGGAACTGCCTTCAGCACCTACTCTGCTCACTCACTGGGGCCTCACAACCATCCTAGGAGGCAGAAGCCATTGCTGTGCCCATTTTGCAGAGGAAGAAACTGGGACAGGGAGGTTAAATGACTTCCCCAAGGTCTCACGGCCAGCAAGCAGAGGGGCTTCTGTTCACATTGGCGGGTTCCAGAGTCCCTGCCCTTAGTCACACATCATGTCACTTCTCCAAGTGGGTGGGCCACCAAGACATCTTTGTGCCCTGACTTGGGGCCACACCTACAGCCTTAGGAAGGCAGGTCCAGCCCGGATCTTCTCTAGCTGCAGAACCTGTCCCCACCAGGCTGACTGTGTTCTAAGGGAGCCCCGCCCCCAGCCCCGCCAGGACCGGAGGTACGTTACCAGAGTGGTGAATATGAAGTGGTAGTACTCAGTCATCATGCCCATGGCCATGGCCTGCAAGAGAGCAGAGCATCAGCAACCTGCAGGGACCCCCAAGCAGCCCCCACCCCTCTGGCCACCCCGGGGTGAGGACCAGGTGGTGGGACAGACTGACAGGGGGTTGGGGGAGGCTGGCCACTTGGAGTGGGATATTCTCTGAGACCCCCTCCAAACAGTGACTGTGACTGGCTGGCAGACAGCAGTGGATTTCACATGGGAGTGACCAGTACAATCACTTGGGACAGATTAAGATGCAGACTCTTGGGCCATACTCTCCAAAGATTCCAAATTCCACGGGGCTGGGCGGGGCCTGGTTGTCCATCTTTTTAGTAAGCACCTCTGGGCCTGCCGCACAATCCAAGATACCTTCTCAGGGGCCCTGACTCCACCCACCCCACTGGGCCCAGGAGGAGGGTCTGCCCTCCACCTCAGCCCCCCAGCAAGGGCTGACCGCAAAGCAGGCCACAAGGCGGCTGTGGAATCACTGCATACCACCATGAAATCCACTCTAGATACATTTTATGTATTTTGTTACATCGGTAGCACCAATGACTGTATGCATTTTCTACAGAGTTCTTCAGAAGCTGGGCCCACAAAGGCTCTGAAGGAAAAATGTCACTGCGTCAAGTGCACTTAGAAAATGCCACACGTTCACCCCCTTCTTGGAGACTGACAACCTGCACCCACAGGTTAGAGGCTCAGAGAAGCCCTTGGCTGGCAGATGCACTTATTTTTGCTTAGTCCAGTGTGTAGCTGAGCCCAGAATCTTCATTTTAAACTAAGTTTCCAGGTCAGACAGACCTGGGAGTAAATTCTGATATGCAGGCTGGGTGACCTAGGGCCCATTACTTTTCCCTGAGCCTCAGTCTCCTCATCTGTCAGCTGGGCACAATAACTGACCCCACTTCCCAGGGCGGGAGTAAATGAGGAGCTATGTGTGCCTTGCTCAGAGTGGCTCCTTAAGAAACCAAACTCTCAATTATTATTATTATTGTTATACATGCCGGGAAGAGAAGGGATGCCCTGGACAGAGTTGGCCGGGAGAGTGGGGGTTAAGGGATTTCTGAGGGACAGTGTCTCCTGATGGTGACTGTAAAGCTGCCCCACACCCGGTGCTGATGCATGGTCAGTACCGGGATAAACGCTTTCCTTGCCTCATCTCCCTGAACCCTCCATAACTGTGTGAGGTACAAGCCACTCACTCCATCCATAGGGGAGGGGATGGCTTCGGGCCCACTTGCTCTTGGCAAAAGGATTCAAATTCTCCAATGAGCTTTGTAATCACCACGTGAAGGAGGCTGGTGTGGGGCTTCCTCGGGGGAAGATAGAGGCTGCCATTCTCTCGGGCACCCCTTATGGGCCCAACTGAAGGATGGGACTTGAGCCCCTCTCTCTCCTGGGCCTTGAACCACTCCCAGCCCTTGCTCAGCACCTATTCTACTGTACTCCGTGTCCCCTCCCTGCCACCTGCCTCTTGAGGTGTCATGTGTCAGGACACCCCAGAATACCTCCTCCAATCACCGGGAATGCTTTCTGGGACCACTTCCTTGCCTTTTGGCTCCCATCAGTGTGTTTTAGTTTCTCTGTGGCACCCTTGGAAGGGGTTGTGAGCAATTTGCCTGTTTCTTTCTTAAGGGGCTGGCAGAGCTTGGCTCTCGTTCCCAGCATGCCACACTGGGCTATGTCTAGGACCAGGGGCCCAACCAGGACTGGGAATCATTCTCCTTCCTGACTGTCACCGCAGAGCAGAGCAGATGGTGCGAGGAACCTCTATAAACCTCCTAGTTATGGGAGAGTAACACCAAGTGCCGCGGGCTGTGGAGATTAGTCTATGGAAGAGGAAGTGAGGTGTTCTGGGGGCTGCCCCTAAGACCCCCAGGCCTCTCTGTGCCTCCTAAAGTGCCCTGTCCCATGTGGCTTCAGGCTCCTCTCTGCAGCCCCTGCTTCCCACCTGGACAGAGATGGCACAGAAGCAGCATTTACTCAGCACCCTTCATGCGCCAAGCCTGGCTGTGGCCGCTTGTCCATCATCTTATGCCATCCTCACACCAACTCAGACTGTGCAAGGACCACTGTTGGTTTTGCTGCTGGTGAGACGGAGGGACCGCCCAAGGTCACACAGCCAGCAAGACGCCAACTGGGGTCAAACTGAGTTCTGGCCGACATCACACTTGTATTCGGGGAAGGGGAGGTGGGGAAGGAGGTGGGCAAGTCCCAAGCACCATCTGGCTGGCCTGCACTCACGCACCTGCTTAAGGATCTGGGCAGCCATGGTGTGGCTGCAGTCGAAGATAATGCGGAATTCCCGGCCTCGCTTCATCTCCTTGAGCAGGGGACGCGAGTCGTCCGAGTCAAGGGGTAGCTGGCGGATCTTCAGGCGGATGTTGTATCTCGATGGGGCCATGATGAGCTCCTGCAGTCGGATGAGCCCTGAGAGGCCCCAGGGGCACAAAAGACATGTGTGCACACGTGTATACACAGTAATAGGCATGGCAGACTCATGTACACACATATGCCTGTGGCCACAGGTCTGCAGACACAGAATTGTGGCCCACAGAGATACGTGCATGGGCACAGCCACACAAGTCCAGACACAGGCACTAGCACACTCAGGCATAGACATGTGCACTCAGCTGTACATGTCTGCACACACATAGATGTGTGTGCACATACAAACATATGTTTGTGTGCATGTTGATAGAGGTAGAGCATGTGCTTGGGCAGATAAATATATGTGTATATATGTAGATAGGTGTGTGTGTGAATACAGATACATATACACACATAGAGATTCAAAAATCGGCATAGACAGAGTGAATTCTCATGGACTCCCCTCGCCTGCTCCTCTCCAACCCAGGATGGGTGCAGAGGCATATGGAGCCTGAGCCAGAAGCCACCCCCTCTTCATCCCCTGCCCCCTGCCACATTGTGAGGTACGGGACGTAATCTTCCCAAACAGCCTTAGCAACCTGCTTCCAGGATATGGGCACAAGTGGCACCTCCACACTGCACTGTACCAGAGGTGGGACTGCGTAAGAGCAGGTGGTATCTGTGCCCAGCCCCCACCCCATCCCACCCCACCACCCAGGGCAGACCCCGCAGTAAACCTAACCCATTCTTCTGGCTCAATGCAACCACCTCCTCCATGAAGCCTACCCCTACTGTTCTTCCCAGACAAGATCTCCCCCTCTCCCAACTCGGAGGCCTACTCGCTTAGCATTAGCCTCCTCTGGCCTCATCTCACTCCCCTGGTCCTGCCCCAAACTCCTTAACATGAGGGGCTGCGTCTCATAGCCCCCAGCACAGGGCTTGGGACTTAAGTGGTGCTTACCACAAATTTCCATAATCGGAGGGACTTACTGGTTTTCTCTCCCCACACTGAAAAATCCATCCTCTACCTTAGCATATTGCACAACCGCTTCATCTGGGGACTTCCAGGGACAACTAAATGTCATTTCCTAGAGACAAATGGCTTTTAGAAGTCTAATTAAGTTCATTTCCGTCCCTATTTCAAGGTTCATTCTTGCTGATGCCTCTCTGCTTAGCCTGGAAGCAAGCCTGCTGGCTACTCTCTCTACCCCAACCCACTGCAGGGAGAGGCTAAGCCAGCCCAGGGCCAAGGGCCCAAGCAGGTCCTTACCCACCGCCACCACCTCCACCCCCTGCTGGACCCCTCGCTCATCCTCAGGGCTCAGCGCCAAGTGCTGGCTGCACGAGCACTCGCCATGCCCCACCCCCACCCCCTGCCCCCCAACACAACACTCTGGTGTCCTCTGGGGAACACCTTTCCTCTTCTCTGAGTCCCTCGGACCGGACTGGACCCCAAGGCACAGCATGTGACCCCGGCAAGGCCAATCAGGCCTAAGTACGGGCTCAGAGAGGGATATGTGACACCACCAGCTGGTCTTCTCAGAGTGGCTTCCAGAATGTGCTAGAGTAAATGGTAAGATGTATCCCTTTTCCACTGAACTCCAGATAAGGAGGAAGTAAACCTGGGAGTCACCGCACACAACCTGAGAGAGATTCCAATAGGGCAGAAATCAGAGAGGCCAAACAGAGAGAAAATAAGTCCGAATGGTTCCCATTTGAGCCTCTGGATCAAACAGTACCTGAAGCTAAATTTACTCCTGAACTTTCCAGTTAAGGCAGCCAACAATATCTGTTGCCTCTTTTTTTTTTTTTCTTAAACTAGTTTGTGCTGGATTAAAGTTTGCAATCAACTGTTCCAGTCCCCTGTCTGGACAGAGTCCCCTACGGTCTCAGTGCCAACCCCCACCCAGACAGCCCACTTCAGAAGCCTTCCAACAGAGAGTCCCCATTTCCAAAGCTATTTCAGGTATACATGCTTGGGTCTGTTCAGCCTCTCATTCCCATTCCTGAGGGCTGGATGTCAGGAAAGCAATCAGGTTAGGGCCCTTCATTTCACTGTGCTGGAGAGGACAGATCTGTCACCCCGGGATCTAAGACTCTCAGAGAACTCCCACATGAGCTTTGCCATGGCTGTGGGCATCAGGAAGCCCCAGCTCCGGAAGGTCTCAGATCCAGGTGGCTGGGTTGGGAGAGAGCTCTGGAGTCCTGAGCGGCTAGATCAATAGGGGCCTAGTGCCTCCTGACACCAGGCTTGATAGTCAAGTGGACAAGGATCTCAGTGGACCTTAGCAGAAGAGGGAGTGGTCGCAAGCTCCTCCCAAACACACATCCAGCCTTACCGCTCCCAAACTAACCTCATAAATTCTGAGTTTGGCTGACTGATGCTGCCCACTCACACCTGTTACCCCACAAAGCCCTGAGTGCACACTTTGCTCCCACTTGCTCAGTTTTCAGACTCATGCCCAGCATCAGTAGGCACATGGGCTTTGAGGACCCAGGACATGAGGACAGGGACAGCCTGGATGTGGGAGCAGAGGCCACCAGAGTCTTCCTGTCAACCAAGCGCACTGCCCCGTGTAATGCATGGTGACCCACATTCTCCAGCAGCAAATGTCAGACCTCCTTCCCTTCAATGTGCTCCCCAAGGAGACTAGAGGCTCGTCTCAGCCAACCCCAACAGAAGACTAGGTTCTTTTGTTTGCCCAAGATGAGCTTTCCTTCCTGGCTGCTTCCCTAATCAATCTCTCTCAAAATATCTGCAGTGAATCATGTTGGAAACACGCTTTTCACTTACAAAGCACTTCCGCATTCATTACCCGACTTCACCATCTCCCTGTCCTAGAAAGCATGCAGATGAGGGACTTTGGTTCCAATGTTACAGAGGAAGGGAGTGGAGGCCCAGAGAGGTTTAGTGACCCTCTCAAGGTTTTGCAGCATGCTAGCAATGGGGTAAAAATCAGAGATCCTATCTTTCAGCCCCTAGACGTAGTCATCAGGACAAAAGCCCATCATAAATCAAGCAGCATTTGTACTGCAAAAAGATAACTGGTCTATCCTCTTCTAACATGCTAAGAGAATCATGATCTTGTCTGGGTGGCAATGTGCCAGTCCCACGGGATGACTTGAGATTGGGAGGAGCCAGTCAGTGGCAATCTCATTCCCATGGGACTGTGCTCTGGGCAGCAGGCACGCTCAGTGAGCTGTACTGGGTGGTCTGCTGGAAGGTTCTGAGACCGGTTTTCCTCCCTGAAAAGAGGCATGCATCACATGAAGAAAAGCCCTGCCGGCTCCCACTGGGCTTGAGTCCTCTCCACCAGCCTGGCTGTCCCCTTGCTACGACTGCCGCGCACAGGCAAGCCAGGCTGTCCCCTTGCTATGACTGCCGCGCACAGGCAGCCCTTCTCCCTCTTGCTCTCGCTACTCCCTCCTCTGGTTATGTCCCCCTGACTCCGCTCCCTGCCCTTCCTTCCTCAAGACCCGGCTCATTCATGTCTCTGTCCTCTGGTAAATCAGTCCAGATGAGCCCAGGGCACAGAACTTCCTCTCCCTAAGCATCTCTAGCCCTGACTTCATGTACCTGTCACTCAGCGCTTAGCTCTAGTGGCCTGGAAGGACCAGCGGCCTCTGGGTGGACACCTGCTGCCCTTCAACATGATTAACTTTTCAAAATAAGATGGTATAACCACATCCTCATTTCTTCTCCCTCACCAGTGCCCAACACACTCTTTCCTAATGAAATTTAATTATCATTTATTTCAACTTGATTTTCAATTGGATGCAATTCACTTCAGTTCAACAAACCTTTGTAAACATCTGCATCGTACTGGGCCCTGTGCTCAGCCCTGGAGGCACAGAAAGCTCACGGCTGGGAAGCAGACATAGGCTCAAAGACAACCCTTCCTAGTGGTATGTTATGACCAGTAAATCTACAGGGCTGTAGAAACACTGGAGGTGACCTGGAGCTGGGCAGGCATGCCCCTCAATGGCAGAGACCTTGTTCAGAGGGTGCTGAGAGGGGTGGGGATCCCTGCCCTCCAGGATCTTCTGTCTGGTGCTTTGGGTATAGCAGGATGTCAATAAAGGCTGGTAGAATCCCAGGCTAAATCAGCAGCTTGGGAATGTCCTTTCTGAGGGTCTCTCCCTGCGATTCCCACTCTGCATTAGGAAGTAATCAAGCTGACATCGAATCACGGGCAGCTGAGAATCGGAGGGCTCTTTCCAGGCTGGATGCCGGGGCTCTTGACTTGATATATGGGCAGAGAGGGCCAGATGGGTTAAGTGACTTGCCAAGGTCACTTTCTCTTAAGGGGTGGGGCTAAGAAACATCTTGGGGCTCTAGTCGTTGGAAGGAAAATGGAGAGGAAACAGCCCTGTGCTGCGAGCTAGTAAGTGTCAGAGCTGGCACACAGACAGGTACTGTGGGTTCGAGTTCAAAGGTTGTGCTCAGAGCCAGCAGGGCTGGACGTGTCTGCTGCTAGTGGAAACGTGTGAATGTAAGAGCAGGCAGGTGTGGGCGCGGCCGTGTGGGTGTGGACTCGGGTGCAGGCGCTAGGAGCAGGGTGAGTGTGCTGGGTGAGGGTCTGAGCACGCTGCTGCGGTGGGCGTGGGTGGGTAGGGAAGGTGCGAGGCAGGTGTGAGGCAGGTGCGAGATGGGCTGGGGCTGAGTGAGGTGGGAGCATGGCTGGTGTGCACAGGGCTGTGAGTGAGTACAGGCACAAGTGTCCATGTGACTGAGTGAAGCTTGAGTGTGAGAGAGGACCTTTTTTCCAGGGGCAGCGGAGCTGGGTGAGCAGTCAAGAGCCTGATTCTGGGTTTCTGTCTCCCTGGCACCCTACCTGTGGCCTGGTCAGGCCTAGCTACTCACCTGTGCTATCATCATAGACCACGGTGGCCGACCGCCACTTAAGGTACTGAACCAGGTCAAGGATGGCATGGCTGAGAGAGGCATAGTCTGGGTAGAGGTTCACGTAGAAGGTGTCCTTGTTGTCCAGTGGGTGGTGCTTCCAGCGCAGCTGGATGTGGGGAACCTCCAGGGCATTGCAGATGGACTGGACGGCGTTGGTGCAGGAGCCCTGGGATGGTCCGAAGATTGCCACCACGCCCAGTGCCAGCTGGTCACAGGCTGCAGCAGAGGAAGGGAAAGAAGGTGCAGGGATCAGTGCTGGGTCTTATCAGGCAGCTGGGGGTCGGGCACATTGTGGGCAATGAGTTTGGGGACCCCATAAACACAAGGAACCCTCTGAGGGTCGATGACTGGCAATCTCTCTGAATCCCTGTTTCCTCATCTGGAAACCAGGGTCGCAGTAAACCAGGTTGCCTCAGGGGATCATAGGAAGTTGAATGAGATAATATACATACGACCCTCAGCACAGTGCTCATGAGATAGATGTGATGGTTGCTTTTGAGGTTGTCATCATCGTGATTAGTGCCACCAGCTCTGGATTGTGCCCTGTTCTGTGTGGGAACTTGAGAGACAAATAGGAATGAAATATCTACGTGCTGATGCATTTTAATCTGTTTCCTAAAATCCAACTGGTACATCTCATCCATCACCAAACACTGCCACTTGGATGTCCAAGACGCATCTCAGACCTAACAAGTCCAAAACGTAAGCCCCTCTTCTCCTCCCAGATTCTCCCGTCTCAGTCGATGGCAGCTCCACTGTCCTGCCCAGAGCTTTATGCCAAAAACCCTGGCTCTGTCTTGACTCCTCTAGTCCTCTTGTATCCTACATCTCAACCCAACATAACTCCCGTTGCTTCACCTTTGAAATGTATCAGAATCTGACCACTTCTCACCACTCCTACCCTGGTCCAGGCCACCATGGTCTTTCACTTGGATTCCTGCAGCGGCTTCCAGCTTCCTCACTAAACCTCTCTACCTCCTATCTCGCACTCAGCAGCCGGAGAGAGGCTTGCACAACCCAAATGGATTACATCACTCCTCTGTTCCAAGGGCTCCCGTTCTACTCAGTATAAAAGCCAAAGTCCTTAACAGTGACCAACAAGGCCCTACTTGTTGTGGCTCCTCCCCACCCCTGTCCCCATCATCACCACCCCTACCACTTTTCTGATTTCCTCTCCCATCCTTCTTGCCTTTTCTCACAGCATTCAAGCCCCCCTGGCTTCCATGGCATTCCTCACACACACTAAGCACGCTCCTGTCTCAGGGCCTTTGCACTTGCTGTCCCTTCTGGCTGGACTGTTCTTCCCTCAGGTCCACATGACTCTCTCCCTCCCTTCTTGCAGGTATCCGTGTCTGTGCGTCTCCATAGAGAGGCAGCACTGCCCCACCTATACCAGCCATCCCCATCCAGCCACACTTCGTCAAGCCCATACTCTGCTTTATTTCTTTATTAAAGGACCACCAGAAGTCTTGTTCGTTTTTCAACTTCTCCTCCCCCTTGAACATAAGCTCCAAGTTGGCAAGGGCTTGCTCTACGTTGTTTACTGCTGTCTCCGCAGTGCTTGAAACACTACCCGGTCTGAACAGGTGCTTAATCAACATCTGCTGAGCGCACCGATGCTGAATTTTTTACTTCAGACACTGCACATTCTTGGGGGAGGCCCAAGAGCTCAGGCAGATCAGACATCAGATGCTTCTGGGAAAGTCAAGCATCAATGGGCACAGCAGAGCATGAAATGAGCAGACCCAGGGCAGCTGGGGCTCATATAAGGATTGCGCCCGAAAGATCCATAAAATGAACCTCTCAGGGGCATCAGGGGGAGGGCTCCCCAGGAGCTACTGCCCTTTCTTCTGGAAACTCTCTCTACTTTTCCTTTGGGTTCCACTGATTTTTCCACTCCCAACCCGTGAGGAGTGGGAGAGTGACTAAGACCCTAGGCTACAGCTATTGGTTTGGAGGATGGTCATGTGACTGGACAGAGCCAATGGAATGCCATGAGACTTCTGGCCCTGAGAAGGGGGCACGTTCCCACTGTAACTGGATCTGGGAGGTAAGATCTGGAGGTATAGTAGCCTCCTTGTACACACAAGGAAAGCGTGGTCCTTGTCTTTGAATGGAGTCAGTATGGAGGTGAACAGAGCCAAGAGAGAGAAAGAAATATGCGTCCTTGATCAGGTAGAACCCTGGATTTTGGTTACATGAACCAATACCTTCTCTTTTGGTTTAAGACCATTAGAGTTTGGTTTTCTGTCACTTGCAACCAGAAGAGCCATAGCCGAAGGGCATCAGCAAACTCACGAGCCTGTGACCACAAGAATGAACTACATGTACATGTATGAACATAGGATGCATGTAGGGAGAGGCAAGACAGTGCACCTAAACATGGATGTCTAGTGGATTCAGATGCATCCTGGCTGCCTCAAGGGACTCTGGGAATGACTTACTGGCATTAGGTCCACCCCTAAGATTTGCGGGGCCCAGGGCCAGAGTACAAATGGAGGCCTGTTACTGTATGGCTAAATAATTAAATGCTATAAGCTAACAAACTGTTATATAAAACATGCCCTGCCCCCCACCTTGACAATATGCCTTCATGACAACCTGGAAAGTCAGGATATAATGACCTGGAAAGTGAGGACGGAGACTTCTCACATGCAGTCATGTGGGGAGTGGTGGCATCACCCCCTACCCTGTCCCCTTCACTTTGACCCCTGGCTCCACCTTGTATCATGAGGGGCTTCGCCTCTCTGTGTGGACACCCCTGCCCTTACGTCTGGGCTTTGTCCACACCTCTGCAGACACCTGCCCCTTGGTCTCACTTTGAAAGGGCCTGTGAGTGGGACCATGGCAGCATGGCTCCCTCCCTGTAGGAGGGAGGGTCAGCCCAGGGAAGAGGCTCAGGCAGGGCCATTGGGCAGGAAGTTCAGGGCTCTAGACACTTGGAACAAAGACTAGAGCGGCAGTACACAGGGTCCTAATGGGCAAGTCCCCTTGGTCCCACTGACCATTTGCTCTGGGAGGTGATGTTGACCAGAAGGGGGTGAGGGCAGCATCTCCAAAGCACATGGCCTGGGAAAGGGGCCCTCTTGCCTGGGCTAAGGACGGTACCAATGGATCCAAGGATACAGGGTGGTTTTGAGTCAATCAAAATGTGTCGTCTTTGAGTATTTTTCCTCTCTACTGATATATATTCCCTCCCCCCTCACTGCTTCCTGGGAACACGAGATATTATAGAAAGTGTTTATTTTTCCTGAAATTTGTATGTCCCCTGAGGAGACCAGAGGATGTCATTCATGGTGTAAGTGAAAGATACTGCACCCTGTGGGGGTAGGGGAGGGGCTTGTCATTGTTAGGAGTCTGCTGGAACTGCCTGGAACACAGGGTAGGGTGGCCCTGTCAGGGAAGCCTTGGGGCCAATACTGAGAGCATCACCTGGGTCAGCAGGATTCCTGTGGCCAATGCCAAGTGCAGGAGAGGATGCACAGGGGAACATGGTGCCTTCCTGGTGCTCCTACAGTTGTGGGATTGGGGCCAAGTGAGGGAAGCGCTGCTTTGTCCCTGTCATCATCACCCCAGAGCCAGTAAAGCCAGCAGCACTCTGTGCAACTGCGTGTGTGAGACAAACCTCGGTGATAACAAATGCTGCGAAAGCAGGAACTCTGGGTGTGTCGGTAAGATGTCCGATTTAGGGACAGTTCTTCCTTTCAGTGCCTTTGTCCCAAGGAAGCCAGTCCCTGGCCTGTACTCTCACTCAGTCCTTGACCTGGCTGTTCATGCTGGCCTTCTGCTGTCTGGGTGTGGGGGTGTCTGCTCTCACCACTTTGTCCCCTTATGAGCGGTGCTGCCCAAGGGAAGAGACCATGTGTGAGTCACTTTGTAGCCATGGAGGCTGGATACCAACACGAAGGAGATGGTGACATTGAGTACGTGACAGCTGTCCAGGCTTCATCACTTCTTCCTGCCCAAGCTAGAGGCCATGGGAACTTGATAAAATCTGCAGGTTTCTCTAATGACCTACCTCCTGTCTTTGTTTTGAACCTTCTCACTATCCTCTGATATCCCTGGTTTCCATCCCATTACCTCCTGTCTCTGCTCTTTCTCTTTTCCTTCTAGGACCTTCCAATTGATGACTTAGCCAAATGATTTGTGTGTCTCATTTTCTCTCACTATCATCTCCAAGAATCTGTGTTTTGAATTTTCCCCTTTGATCTAAAGTCTCGAAGCAGGTAGACGAGAGCTGCCCTCCACCCACCCTTACCGGCTCAGCGTATTAGTTCATGGCCACCTGCAGGCCCAAGGTCTGGGCATCCCTGTTTGACTGAGGCAGGGGAGAGTGGGCCAACCACAAATTACGATGACGTGGAGGATTGTCAGAGTGATCATGAAGGGAGTAATTTAGATTTTGACATTGGTCGTAGTGCTAATGGTAAAGGAAATAATAATGATCATGGAGACAGTGAAGACCATACTTGGGGGCTGTTGATGACCCTGGTGATGCCTTCAATGAGGGTGGAACTGATGAGAATGTGGATGTTGTGGAATAGTGGCGGGGTGATGGTGACGGGATTGATGACGATACATATGTCAATGCCAAGATGGCAACTGTGGTGATAATGGTAGAAATGAGGATGACAGTGTAAAAGTTGATGAGGGAGGTGGCAATAATAATTTGGATGGTGGTGATAAGGTTGGTGATGATGAAGATTCAATGCTATGACTGTAGGAATGTCGATGATGGTAGAGATGATGGTGACCATGTGAGTGACGATGAGACTGGGGATGAGGAAGATGTGGCTGTTATGGCAATGATAGCGATGGTGATAGCAGGGGTGGTGATGATGGTGATGATGTGATGACAATGACCACACTGGGTTTCATTCTGCCAGAGACGTAGTGATTAGATCTCACTGTTGGGTGGTAGGAGGCAGCAGTCCTGCCTTTCCCCTATTCCTTCTCCTTGGCCTCTCTTTACATCCCTATTTCTGTCCCTTCCTTGTTTCTTCTGCCCTCTAATAATCCTCTGGTCTGGAAGAACACTGTTTTCCCAAGGGGACCAGGGCAGGGGTTATAGTAGCAGCAGCAGCAGCAGCAGCAGCAGCTTTAACTCCAGATGTTTCCAGGGCAGCAGCCAACCCTTATTCTGGCAGCTCTGAGCACACACTGTAGTAATTACATTATTTGTGGCTTCAATTTTAAATCCATTTTCTGGTCATTTTACAGTAACTCAGTGGTTCACAGTCATTGCAGGAGTCCAGAGTCTGAATGCAGTTCCCCCACCCCCTTTCCATGGCAATTGTAGTAATAGCAAAAATTATCCCAATCAATTTGTGTCTTAAAAGGAATTGAGCAGCCCAGAGAATAAGTGAAGGCAGAGGAGCCTGGGGAGTGCTGGGTCGCTTCCAGGCCAGCTTTGGTCAGGCTTGGAAGAAAACACAGACACTCTCTCAGTTTCTGGCTCAGGCGCTACCTGGCAGTCACTTATCTTTTAATTTTCCACACAACATTTAAAAATAAAGACAATAAGTAGAAGTCTCTTTTAATGGGGAAAGGCCTCCTGGGCCTCTGTGGAGGGAAGTACTAATTCAACCAGAGCTGGCAGGGCAAGTGGTGCCAGGCTCCGTGCCCCTGGATCCCCGTGCCCCACATGGCCCCAAGGTGGCTGGGTGAAGCTGGTGCGGAGGGAGTGGTGACGGGCACCTCTGCCTAGGGAAAATGAATGATCATTGGGTTAATTGGAATTAGGCCCACGTTCACCCCCCTGGAAGAGGCCTAATGATGCGCCTGAGAATATAAAAATCAAAGATCAAAAGAAAAATAAAGATCACAGGATACAGGGTTCTCTAAGGGATGGAGGGTGCCCAACGGGGAGCATGATCAAACAGCAGACATGCCTCCAGGGTCAGACAGTGGTGTTTCCAACCACAGTACGGGCCTGTCTCTGCTATATTATCAGAAGGACATTAAGGGAGAGGGATGGCAGAGAGGAGTTCCTTATTTTTTTTAACTGAGATATAACACAATATAGTAAAGCACATTCATTTTAAGCAGACTTTGATGAATTTTTACACGGAACTGCAGTCATGTCACTATTACTTGGATCAACTATAACACGTTTCCAACAGCCAAGAAGGTGTTCCTCTGCCCCTTTCCAGTTAACATCCACTGCATACTACTCCCTCCCCCAGCAGTAACCACTGTTTATTCACTCAACGTGATGTCTGTGAGGTTCATTTGTGATGTTGTGTGTAGCGAGAGTTTGTTCTTTTCTTTTTTTGCTGATTCGAATTCCATTGTATACCTATCCCCCAATCTATCCATTCTCCTGTTGATGGACCTTCAATTTTTTCCCAGCTTTTGGCTATTATCAATAAAGCGGCTAGGAACACCCTTGCAGGCGTACATTTAACTTGAGCAGATACTTTCGCACAGTTCTCCTGAGAAGCTGAACCAGTCTGCACTCCCACCAGCATGGTGTAGAAAAAAATGCACCTCAACCCTACCTTCCACCACACGTAGAAAACTGACCTGGGATAGATCGTACAGCTAACTATGAAAGACCACAAGAGAGCTTCTAGAAGAGAACACAGGAGAATATCTTCATGATCTCAGGGCAGAAAAAATAGAACACGCTAAGCATTAACCACAATGAAAATGTGGATAAACTGGGCTTCTTCACATTAAGAACTTTCAAAAGACACTACTGAGAGAGTGAAAAGCAAACTCATCTGTAATAGATATCTGCAATACAAATGTATATATAACCAAGGGCACTTATCCAGAACTTATAAAAGACTCCTACAAATCAATGAGACAATGACAAGCAACTCAATTTTTAAAAGTGGTTGAAAGGCTCAAAAAGCACTCCAGGAAAGAGAAGATTCAAATGATCTCCTAGCATATGAAAAGACACTCAACATCTCTGGTCATCAGGGAAATACAAAATGACACCACAATGAGATGCCTATCACATAAGCCACCCAGATGGCCCAAACGAAAATAAAACTGATTTTGCCAAGAGCTGGTAAAGATGTGGAGCCACAGCAAGTGCCGTCCACGGCTGCAGGAGGGCAAGTCAGTGTGTGGCAACTTGGGAAAACCATTTGGCTGAGCATACGCACATCTTATGGCCTCATACTCCAACCCTATGTATACACCCAACAAAAAGTGTGCACGCCTGTGCACCAAAAACATCTACGAGAATGTTCATAGCTGTGCTGTTCTAAGGCCCCAAAATGAAACAAGTCAAGTGTCCAACAGTTAATTCTGTGTTTGAAAACCTGTGGTGTATTTGTATAATGAAAGATTTGCAGCAATGAAGAACAATAGACTAATGTTTTATTCTACAACAGATGAATCTCAGAGATATGTCATAGGGGGAAAGAAGCAAGACTCAAAAAATTATACCCCGGTATTCTACTTACGTAAAGTTCAAAAACAGGCAAAACTAGTGCATGGCACCAGCAGTTCAAACAATGGTGCTATAGCATGGCCTTGAAAAGGCAAAGGGCAGAGGAGATGGAGAGCGATCACAGAATTATGTGCGTGCACACACACACACACACACACACACACACACACACCAAGACTCAGAATTGTGAAAGAAAAGCCCAGAGTGTTATAAGATGGAAATAGGGAGATCTGACCTTAACTGGGAGTTCAGGGAGGGTTGTCCTGAGGACCAGAAGTTTGAGGGAAGGATGAATTAGCTAGACCAAGGGCTGGGCCAAGGTGTGATTTACAAGGGAAAGGGAATTACAGAGGGCAGAGCCTGGGCAAAATCCCTGAGGTGGGAGTGTAATAAGGAATAAAAACTTTATACTACTCTGACTAAATGTTAAACCTGACTTGTTACTCTAACCTGATATTTCTTTTGCAACTAGAGCTTGCATGTTAAATTATTTTTTTAGTATACTTCACAGGAATCAGCAGTTTCAGTCCCTGTGTGAACCTAGGAAGCAGCCTGACCTCAGGACCCCAGGAATTTAGCTGATAAGAAACCAGATGGCCAACTCAAGGATGCTGACTGTAAAGATCCACATCAAAGCCTATGGGAAGATGTCCTGCATGTCTACAGCCCCCTCTCCCTGATTTCTTTGTTCTGCTTTCCCTCCTCTCCCTGATAAAAACTCCTGCTTCCACGGAGATGTTAAGATGGGCTTTGGAACAAGAGTCTCCCATCTTCTTGGGTGGCCAGCACTTGGATAAACCTCTTTTCTTTTCACTGGCACCTGTCTCATGAGTTTGGCTTTTGCTGTGGCAGGCAGCTGAACCTGGGTTCAATTACAGGAGGAAACCTGGCACCCTGTGGATGGCAGGTATGGCTAGAACCTAGAGGCTGCGTGAGCAAGGAGCACAGATGTGGCTGGAAGGTCATGTTGGGGCTAGACTAGACATGCCCTCATGGGCTCTACGGATGATTTAGGGGAAAACGATGGGACATACCATCCAGGATTTTAAGCAAAGAAGTCAGGTGACCTGGTGTAGAGTGGAGAGGGGCTGTGTCTTTGGTCATTTGGACCAGTCTGGCTGGACTTTTAGAGCTGTGTGTTTCCATCTTAAGTCTCCTCATCCACCCTGGACAGTTCTGCATTGTGCAGGACCAGGAGTCCGTACTGGAGGGAGTGCCTTGGAAGGTTCTGAAGCTCTGCCCCAGGCTCACTGTTGGCTGGAGAAGGTCTCTGCACGGAATTGCATGTGCACCACTAGACAGTGATTATATACAATTTTAGTGGTATTTAGAAAAAATGGACAGAAGACTCAGTGTAGTCTTTTAGGGTGGGTCTGCCCACATGGGCCTCTGTGTTCTGACTCTAAGCATTTGTTCTGTGTCCTGACCTTTTTACTGAGCGGTTTTGGTTGCGTTCAGTCATTTTCTAGGTGGACAAGGCTGGGCAGAGGGTGCCAGCACAAATTCTCAGCAGGGAGATGGGTACCTGACTGCATAGCACTGGCTGCAGGGCATGCTGGGGCAGGAGTGGGGAGGGTGAAGGGCATGCCAGCACAGGCGAAGGAAGATGGGCAATAGACCGCTCTTTGAGGCTCTTAGGTTAGGGGGGCTAGAGGGTAGGATCCCTTTAGTCTGGGTGTTTGTTGGCTCTGAGACTCAAGGCAATGCCTTCAAAAGATTCAATGCTAGCCATTTTCAATGGCAGGGACCTTCCAAACTTCAGTGCATAAGGCGAGAAGAAGCAGGGTGGAAGAAACAAGGGCCAGTGGTAGGAAGGTGCTTGTAGGTATGAGGCCCCTGACTTGATGGCTCAGTATGGGGAGAGCAAGTCAGTCAATGTAATAAAGGCAAAGCCCAATATGGTGCCTCAGCGGTGCCAGACGTGGATCTAAGCCCTTCACAAAGCTGTGCACATTCTGCAGATGTGAAAACTGAGACACATATTGTCCAAGGTCACACAACCAATGTCAGCAAACGGGGTGCAAGTCCAGGCAGTCCGGCTGCAAGCCCTTGCTCTGCTGCCTTTCTGTGATGAAATGTTTGCCCACAGTGGGGCTTTGTGGGTAAACGGAGCCAGCAGCAGGTAGCACTTTGGCAAGTCTGCACCTGGGAGCTCAGGAGACCTTGATTAGCAATTGAGAACCCTTTAGAAAGACCAAGGGTCCCCTGTGGGTAGGCCTCAGTTTTCCCAAGGTATATGGATGATGCTATCTCTAAGCTCAGCTGACAGGGGTATTGGACAATGACACTCAGCCTCACATTCCCCATTCTCACCCCATTCAGTCAGTGATTCACTCAATGACCGTTTCATTGAGCACTTACTATACACCAGTCTTCTAGGTGCCAGGGCTATATTGGTTAAAAAGAGAGAGCCGTCTTTGCGGTGGTATTGGAGAGAAAGGGGGAGACATTAAACATACACAATTATTTAGCTGTTAAGTGTGATGAGAGTCTTAAAGAAGAAAAGCGAGGGACGATGATAGCACACTATAGGGTGGATGACTTAGTCTTCCCTGGGACTGAGAGTCCTGAGGCCTGAGATTTTTAAATAAAGTTTGGTGGAGTGCTAGGGTTCTATGGAAGTTATTTCCAGAGTTAGCTAAGCCTTTAAGTTAAATTTCAATTAACTATATATGCAAACTATATTTTTTAAAATAGTAACAAAAGAGCATACTTATATACTCAAAAGTGCCACATGAGAAACTGCTGGTTCATTCAGATATTGATAAATTACCTTTTTTTTTTTTCTCGGAATAAAGTTCTCCACCCCTTTCTGTGCAGGGGTTGAAGTTTACTGCAAATATCTCACTGATGAGGAAGGATGAAGCCCATTTTTGAAAAAAATTTTTAAAAAAAAGTCAGATGTGGGAAAAACTATTTGACTGAGTTTACTACAACTTGTTTGTATGAATTACGATTTTCTTGCTATTGTGTAGCCAAAACAAAACATGAAAACATTGAATGCTGAGGCCAATGTCAGACTTTAAGTGTCATCCGTTGCCTCTGGGGCCAAAATGTTGTCACCATAGAAGCAGCTTTGCTGTTTTTAGTAAGTCTTTTTATGGCAAGTAAATGTTGCATATTTGAACTTATACATATTCTGGTTTATATGCATTTAAAATTTTTATATTTGGGGTAGGATTTCAATGAAATAAAGACAAGTTTGAAAGTGTTTTTGATTTAGAGGTGTCAGAGACCAGGGCTGCCATCCTTACTGCAGCCTCCCCAGCTCCATCTCAGGCCCCTCCCCCCACCCCTGATGCCCCTCCCATGGCCCCTCACTTTCTCGTGGCCCCTGACAGTGGCGTGGGAACTTCTGATGGACAACCCGCTGCTTCTGAGGGAGGGGGGAGTGACACAGCCAAAAGCGAACTGGAACTGAGGCAGATCCAGAAACCAGGCAGGAAAATGGTCTAAGCCCCAAGCCCACCCAAAGCTTTGGGCTGTTTCAGCACCGTGGACAGCAAACACGGCCCTACGTCTGCTCAGGCCGAGAAGAGAGCAGACAGGGCAGAATACTCACCCTTCTTGGTGGCTTCGAAGCTATCGTGGAAGTGAATCCTCTGGATGTCATAGGTCAAGGTTGTGTTGGGCAGCAGCGTCCTGTTCCTGTTGATGATGTTGGCAGAAAATCGAAAGGCATGCTCCTCAGCATTCATGACCTGGGCGTTGGGGCCGTCTGCATACTCAAAGATTCCTCCTGTGAGAGATGGGTACAATCGTGTGTGCTGGGGAAGGAGAGGGCACCAACGAAGATGCTTGGCCCCGGAGGCTTAATGGACAAACTCCCCCCATCTTTTGAATAATATCCTAGATAATTCACATACACAGAAATTGTGCTGGAGCATAAGAAATACGAAAACCTCCTAGTTCATTTCACTCAGCTAGCAAATTCCTGATAACAGAGACTGACAAACAGAGACCAAATAAAATCACCAACTTATTAATATTGCTATGAAAATTCTGAATAGAGTGCTGGCAGGTAGAATCTGCCAGAATGCTACAAGGGTGACACACCATGACATGGCAGAGCTGCACTCCAGGAGCGCAAGGCTCAACATAAAGAAATCTATGCGTGCCATCCCGTCACATCAATAGTTTGAAGGAAAAGCCACACAACCAAATCACAAAATGCAGGACGGCATTCGATAAAATCCAATACTTGTTGCTGTTATCAATGCTTAATGAACTAGCACCCAGAAGAATACTTCCTTGAAGCATCTTTAGCTCAGATCAGCCTTTCATATCACACTAATGGTGGGACACTAGAGGCACGCTCATTAAAAAGGGCAGGGGAGGGAGGGAAGAGTCCACACCACAGCATTAACCAATGAAATAAGAGAGAAAGCATACCTCTTGGACAGAAAAAGACTCTTATTAGAAAGTGATATGCATGTCTTCCCGAAAGAAAAAATACATAAAATAATCCCTAAACGTGAAAACTAGTAGGAGCTAGTAGAAGATTCATGTTAAGTGACCAGTTAGCACAAATTAATAATATTTCTTTATATCAGCAACAACCAGTAAGAAAACTCAATAGCAAAATAATTTCCCTTATAATGTTAACAAAATATTAAATAACTAACAACAAACCAAATAATAAATGTGTACTTCTCATAATAGCAATGACAAAAACACCGGAAGTGAGAGGCACAAAAGTAGGCTTAAATGAGGAGACATGTCATGTTCCTGGGCATTTAAGGGGAGAGGTGTCAGTTTTCTCCAAATTAAATTTTCAGTTTAATTCAATTCCAATTAGAGTCATAGAAGGATATTTCTTTTACTTGACAAAATGACTCTAAAATGCATCTGGAAGACTAACTAGGAGATAACAGTCTAAAAAGAGATGAGAGGTGACTTGTACCGCCAGATTTAAAATATATTATAAAGCCAAAATAATTAAACCACGTCCTAATGGCATGTGAAAACACAGGTAGATCAATCAGATGAGATTAAAAAGTCCCCAGAAAGAGATTCAAGTAGAGATAAGTATTTAAGACATGATAAAGGTAGCTATTTCCAATTAGTAGGTAAAAGATGAATTATTCAGGAATTGTGCTGAGATAATTATTCAATTATTTAGGAGAAATATAAGTTAGATTCTAATCTTAAGCCACATATCAAAATAAGTTCCATGCCCTGGCTGGTGTAGCTCAGTGGACTGAGTGCTGGGCTGCGAACCAAAGGGTCACTGGTTCAATTCTCAATCAGGGCACCTGCCTGGGTTGTGGGCCAGGTCCCCAGTAGGGGGTGCACGACAGGCAACCACACATTGATGTTTCTCTCCCTTCCTTTCTCCTTCCCTTCCCCCGTCTCTAAAAATAAATACAAAAATTTAAAAGAAAGTTCCAGATGGATTAAAGATTAAATAGCAAGAAAATAATGGAAGGAAGAGGAAAGAAAGCACTACAGAAATACCAAAAAAGAAAATATAGGTGAATATTATATAATATTGAGGTGGAAGAGGGCTTCTTAGGATTTTCAATAAAGTCAGAAATGTAGTAGAAAGATTGATAACTCCACAGAAATCACATAAAATTTGTATGTATCAAAACTACCAGAAACAAAATTAAAAAGCAAACAACAAACTGGGAAACAATATTGGCAACATATATGGCAATATAAAGGTTGATGATCTTATGTTATAAAAAGCACTTAAAACTCAACAACAAAAAAAAGATAAACACTCCAATAGAAAAATGTGTAAAGGAGTAGGGGTTTGGGCTGGGCGGAGGAGAGAATGGCGGGGCAGGGGGGGAATTGGGGCTACTTTAATAGAACAACAAAAAAATATTTAATTAAAAAATAAATAAATAACTATAAAAAGGAAACCTAGCAACTGTAAAAAAAAGAAAAAGGTGGAAAGGGCAAGCATAGATGTTTCACAAAAGAAAAAAACAATAATACAAAGGAGCTATTAACACGTGGAGAAACGTGCATCACGCCTGATAATAAACTCAGTTGAAACCATCAGTGAGATGCCCTATTTTGTTGTTGTTTTGCATGTTTCATCGGCAAACGTAACACAGACGATAACACCCAGGTTGGTGAAGGAGTTTGGAAACTGACACTTGACTCTCGGTGGAAGTGGGAGCGGGCACACCCGCCTTCCCGATGGCCATTAGAAACATGCCAAAGGCCTTAAAGATGCTCGTGTCTCTGACTGGACACTCTGGTGACTGGTAAGGGGCATGTTGTGCGTGGCGAGGGGGAACCAGACGTGTCCAACACGAGAAATAGTTGAAAAGCTGCAATGTGCTGTATATTTCCATGCACTAGCCAACATTTCATGATTTGGGAAATACCCACCATGAATGTGTAAGTGAAACATGGAGGTTAGAAAGCAGGTGACACAGTGTGAGCCCAGGTCAGAAGACGAAGAGGAGAAGGAAATTAAATCATCGCCATAAGAATGGGAGGCATTTCAAGGCAACATCAGTGAATCGTCCTATGTGATAGATCCCTTATTTTCTTCTTGGTGCTTTTCTATGTTTTCCAAATGAAACTTTGTCTTTGTTCCTTTATTTGTTTTAAGAACCAGTTTCATTGAGGTCTTACTTTAAGAAATTCCACACAATTCGCCTTGTTTTAAGTGTGCAGTGATTTGGGGGAAATTTACTGAGTTGTGTGGCCATCACCAAAATCCAGTCTCTGAGCATTTCCATCACCCGCCAAGGCTCCCTCGTGCCCAATCACACCCAATCGCTGTCCTCACCCCTTGCCCAGGCAGCCACTAACATCCTTTCTGCGCATCCAGAGATTTGCACTTTTTTTGGCACTTCATATAAATGGGATAATGCAGTTTGGGGTCTTCTGCATATGGCTTCTTTCACTTAGCATAATGTTTTTGAGGTTTACCCGTGTTGTAGCATGTGGTAGGATTAGGGGTGACTTTAATTTCTTTCTTGGTGTTTTTCTGTATTTTCAAAAAAGTTCTGCAGGGAACATGTGTTCCATTTCTCAACAGAAAAGCTGCCGTGTGATTATGCGTATGTGTTTAAAGGAAAATAATGATCAAAATACCATATGACCCGGTAATTCCATTTCTAGGGATATAAATTTAGCAAAAGTTAGAGATACATAAACACATTTATGTATAAAGATATCCTTGACATAATATTGGAAACATAGAAACAATGCACTGTCTCTAAGTAGGAGGCTATTCAATATGTTAAAACGCACCCACACGGCAGGACAACCTGCAGGCATCAACAGTCAGGGGATGATGGGATGGCTTGATGCCATGTCCGGAATTTGTTTCCAGGTTATATAGGAGGGGTGGGTGTAAAGGGGAGGCGGGTCTGGCCAGACGGGCCATGGGTTGCTGGGGCTGGGTCCACAGGGACCCATTGTACCGTTCTCTCTCAGTGTATATGAAAGACAACCTCAGTAATAAAGTATCCTTTAAAATCACAGTGTAAGTAAGACAAAAATCACAAATCATGGTAGTGCCATTAGAAAAGAGATATTCTGAGCATAGGTGTATGGCTGTTCTCTAAAAAACTCAAGTGAATCAGATGAGAAACAGGGAGCTCCTCCTAGGGCAGGTGGACACACATAGAAAGACACAGAGCCCTGCCCCACATCAGCACCAAACAGGGCAAAGTTATAAAAAGAGACCCTCTTCACAACAGCAACAACGAGAAAATAAAACAGCTGACAATATACGTGCAGTTCCTGTATCAATGAAACTACAAAACTTTACTGGGGGACATAAAGAAGGACTTGAATAAATGGAGAGACATAACTTGCTCCTGGAAGGGAAGGCTCGATATTGTAAAGACGTCAGTTCTCCTCAAATTAATTTATAAATTTAATGGAATTCCAATTAAAACCAAAAAGGACATACCAGAAGGGCATACACCAAAATGTTAACAGAGGCGCTTTCTAGAACGAAAAGATAATGGATTGATCTGCTTATTGCTTCCCCCACAGTCCTCCCCATTGAGTGATCGCCCTGGTAATAAGGAAAAAAGCCTTAAAAATGCTCTTAAAATATACTCAGTGACATAGGAAATGCTCGTTCTCTCTTCCCTCCACTCAAGCAACAAAATCATACTACAGTATGATAACTATCTATCAAACCAAAAGCACATATTTATAGTTATAGAAAAAAGACTGGAAGGATCTGCATCAGCATGTTACCCAGGAGTATTTCTGGGGAGGAGGGGTTTATGAATGCCTTTAGTCTTGCTCTTTGCATTTTCTTGATATGTCTAAATGATTTGCAATAAATAATGTTTTATTTTTACTGTTTTAAAATGTAGAAATTAGAGAGCCTGGGGAGAAGTCTCGTCATTACAGATCCCTCTCCCAAATGAGGGTCAGAGGTCTGGAACAAAGCCATTTTCTAGGGCTTCACGCCTTCTTCCTGGCCTCATTTCCTTCCTTGGCAGGTGGGAAGGAGAGGAAAGAGTGGGGCCTGTAAGTCACAAGGGTGATGACACGTCTCAGCCACTGAGACCCAAGCCCAGGATGGAGGCTCAGTCTCAGACAACAGTTCAGTTCCATAAACACCCACCAACCTCTGCCACACGTCAACTTATGCTGGGGGCTGGGATACCGAGAGAAGTCAGCACCGGGCCCTGCTCTCCCCAAGGGCTCAGCCGACAATCACCAGCATACCCATGCGTAGTATTGGAGAGGCTCCCGCGTCAAGCTCCAGGCACAGCCGTGCCTCCGTCCCAACCCTCTCTATAGCCACTGAAGTTACTCAGTCTCTCTGAGACTCAGTTTCTCCCTCTGTAAAATGGGGTGCATACTTCACAGGGTTGATTCTTGTGAGGAAGAAAGGAAACTATTACTAAATGCATGGCACACGGTGAGGAATTCTTACAGGAAACAATGCTGATTAGGAAAACAAAATACAATCAGGGTACAGGCCTGGGTTGCAGGCCAGGTCCCTAGTGGGCACGTGAGAGGCAACCACACATAGATGTTTCTGTCCCTCCCTCTCCCTCTCTAAATATAAATAAATAAAATCTTTAAAAAAAAGAAAGAAAAACAAAATAAATTTTGAGTTTCCACATTCTAGAGCAAGGGTTGACAAACTTCTTATGCAGCATGCCAGACAGTAAATATTTTGGCTTTGTGGACCAGATGGTCTACTCAACTCTACCATTGTAGCAGCAAAACAATAATAGATGATATATAAACAAATGGGTGTGACTGGGTTTCAATAAAACTTTATTTACAAAAACAGGTGGCAAGCAGACTTGGCAATCCCTACAGATGGGCTGGAATTTGTCCTTTGCTTTAGGAGAAGGGCAGCCTTTATCTCAGAGGTAAAAGCACCTCAGGGCCTGGATAGAGAAGATAGGACTATCATAGCTCTAAATTGCTGTGCAAAAAAACCCCCAAAACAAAACAAAAAAACAGATGAGATGTTGAGTTTCTGAATGGGAAGGATGGATGGGGAGAAGGGCCCAAGAGAAAGGAAATAGGTATGAAGAAGGCTCAAAAAGGGAGAAAGAGGCGGTGACTCTAACCCAGGCCCAAAGGCTAGTGAGGCTGGTAGGAAATCCTCCGAGGCAGGGAGGGGCCATGGTGGCTGTAGCTTTCCATTGGCCAGCACTGTGCCGCCTCCTCCCTTCCTTACAGGACCCAGCGTTTAGGAAAGTCGGCCGAGAAAACTGACAGCAGCTTGTGCTGTTCAGGGAAAGGGAAGGAAGGTGGGCCGTGTGCCCAGCCCGGGATGAATCAGGGCAGAGAGAGGACAAGAGGTGCAGAGGGTGGAATGAGAGAGGAGGCAGAAAATTCAGCAGAGAAGGAAGTTGAAGCAAGAGGTGATTAAGAGAAACAGAAAGCCGTGGAGCATCTCAGAGGCAGGAGAGATATGGTGCCCTACTTCCCAAATGCAGCGTAAGGATGGGAGTCATTATACTTTAGCATGTAAGGGAAAGGTGGCCCCCAAAGTCTGAATGTCTTGGGACACCGAAAAATAAATAAATAAACCCACCTCTAAGTGGGGCGGGTTGCTCTCTCCAGACCCAAAGTAGCCTTTCTTTTTGACCCAAAGAACACATATTTAGCTACAGCCTGGAGTTCAGAGAGTAGATTCTGGATGCAGCAGACCTGGGTTTGAGTCTTGGATCCAGTCATTCACAGACTCTTTTCTCTAGAGAACTGTTCTGAGCTGAAGGAAGACACAGTCCCCAGAAGCTTCCACCAGTTACCTCTGCCCTAGGGGCAGCCTGCAGCCAATGACTGACTCACTGGGGCTCAGAAGGGTGGTTCCCTTGCCCCAGGGTGGGGATAATTCTGTGGTTCCTGTATGCTCCAGAGCCCCTCCCAAATCTTTGCCCTCAACCCAGTCTCCTTCCCTATCTTGCTTTGCTTGCTCCCCTGCTGGTTTTTCCTAAAGAGCTCTCTTCCCCTCTATCAACCCCATGCATCTTAATCCCTGCCTCAGGCTCTGTAGCTAGAGGTCCTGACCTAAGACTGGAATGACAGTCCACACTTACCCTGCAGTGCTTTTGGAGGAAGAGAAGAAGGAACTAAATCTCATCAATTAATAAACCATCAAGGGTTCTTCTTTCTACCCTCTCCCTTCTGGGTCCTCCCACCCCTTTTCTCTTTTGTGCAAGAGGCTTCAGAAGCTCAGGGTCTGATAGGCTGGGTTTCTGATTGAAGCTTTGCTTTGTGGAAGAAAGGCTGCTTTGGGTCTGGAGAGAGCGACCCGCCCCACTTAGAGGCGGGTTCATTCAACTGGATTCTCTCCCTTCCCATACATTCCTCATGATCGGCATTTAAAGAGGCTAATAAGTAGGTTGGCACCGTTGATTAATGCATAATCTTAATCATGATTGCATAGTGTAATTGGCATTAATTTGAAGAGCCAGTTCATTATGAAAATAATTTTCACTGCTTTCTGCTTTAATAAAATGGAGCAGAGGCACCAGGGCTGCTGAGGAAATGGGATGGGGTATGAGTGAGTGAGTGTGTGTGTGTGTGTGTGCACGCGCTCACACGATCCCAGAAGATGTTAGCATGGGTGGAGCACAGGTGCCGCTGGAACATTTCTTGAAACAGAATGTTGGGTGGAAGCCCAATGGGTAAAACAAACAACAACGGGTGTTGTGTCAGGGATGATGCTGAGTGCTTTCCATCCACTCCATTTAATACTCCCAAGAACCTCTACAGCCATTTTAGGTAACAGAACACCGAGGCCGGGGAAGTTAATGATGTCATTAAAACTAACTGGCCAATTCTCTTCTGCAACCAAAGCCAGCTTGCTAGAGCTGATAGTTACATTTTCAGGAATTTTGAAAGCCCATTATTAAACCATTGGCAACTTGAAATCGGCCACAGTAAGAGTATTTACACCACAGGAATAAGCAGTTGCTATACATTAGGGCTTTTATTATTTTTATTTTTTTTTTCAGAAGAGCACATTCGTGAGCCCACTGCTGCTCAAGCCCATTTCCACCATCTGGGCCCTCAGAGACTTGAAGCCACAGTTCCCGAGAAGGCTCTGCAGCCCCAGGGCTCCGCCGAGCACAGTTGGAAGACCACTGCGCCAACCTAACCTCATCTGCAGGCAGGCCTTGGGGGCTGGGGTTGGGGGAGCAGGGATGGAACTGGTTACGGCAAATGGAACCAGCTTCCTTCTTTCTCCTTCTATGATATGCTGTCATATGTTTTGAGAAAGTCTGGATACCCTAAACATAAATGCCCATGTTTTTAAGACTGGTTTTTTTTATATATATCTCTGAAAATGTGCCCAAATGGTGGAATTTCCTTGTTTCCCAGGTGAGCATGCTATGGTGGTCTGTGCCAGGTTGAATGTGACCTTAAAAACCAAATGAAGGATTGTCACTGCAGCCCTGCCACCCCTCATCATTCAGGCCAAGGGTCTTGGAGAAAGCGCCCCTGTCCTCCGGGTAGATGGGCCCTAGAGGTCCCCCAAGGCACAGGTCCTTGGGCAGATGGAGCAGAAGGCTTTGTCCCTTGCTTAAGCTCATGACCTCATGACAGTCTAGGGCTGGGCTGGAGTCTGCTGAGATTTTTCTTTCTATTGAACAACTCTTCTCGAATTTGGCCCTTGCAAGAGCCTTCTGGCCAGCCCAGCTTTGAGCTCAGGGCGCCTGGGAGATGCGGGCAGAGCCTGCAGCATGCTGCCACTGTCTGTCTGGCAGCTGAGTCCCAGGAGACACTCCCATTCCCAGCACCAGGTCCAGGCACTGCCTGTCCTTGGAGGCCTGATGTGCTTCTTCTTCTAGTCTGCTTTGTTCTTCTTCTGAAGTTTCTAAGGTGTTGTAGAGATTAATTGAGACACTGATCAGTGAGATCATTGCTCACAGTCTCTTCCCGGGGCCACCTGCCTGTCTGTTCTGATCAGGGCTCTCTCTTCCCTCTGTCAGGGCCCCAGCGGCTGGCTCTGTGCAGCCCGTGGGTTGGAAGAACCAGGCTCTTCTCTCTGCTGCACCTGACCAGCACTTCAGGAGCCCTGGCTTGGAACTTGCTTTTAGCCTCTCCATGCCCTGGTCTCAGCAGAAAGAAGAGTAGGGGAACAAGTTGGCTGGATTTCCCCACTACGTACAGTATGTGGTTTCTAGAAGGTGAGCAGTGCCCAGGAGAAAAGGTCATGGGCTTTCTAAGGTCATGGGCAAGGAAAGGGAGACAAGGAATATATAAGTCTTTACTTTTATGTGTGCATTTATTCATTCATTCATTCCCCAAGCAATTTATCGGTTACAACTGTGAACAGGGCACTGTGCTGGGCAGTGGGTGAGTCAGAGAGACATTAGGCATACTGCCAGTCCTTTAGGAGCTCACAGCTTGGAAGAGGCGATGAGAGGAGGGGCACATAAAAACACTGTTAGAGTAAAACCTCTCTGTGCAATGAGAACGGCCTACAAAGCTGAGGAGACTCAGAGCAGAGTGTGCTGGATGTCTTCCTGGAGGAGGCAGCGCCTGATCTTCGTGGAGCAGAGCTGTGCAGGGGTATGGCAGCCAGCGGGGGAGAGAAGGGCCTTGGGTGGGGATCAGGGGGATGGAGACTGGTGCTAGGGCAGGGCCAGTGTGGGGAGGAAGGGTCCAGGCATGAGGGGAGCTGCAGGGAGTGCTTTTCTAGGGCTGGGCCATGAGGAGATGATGGAGGGAGGTGGGGTCTAGGAGAGGATGCGTGGAGGACCACTCTGGAGTCTGGCCGACAAGGGAAGGCCAGTCCAGCAGGTAGACTCTACAGCTAGACAGCCTGGGTTTGAATTGACCCCACTGCTTTCCAGATGCATGACCTTGGGCAAGTCCCTTCCCTTCTCTGTGTCTCTGTTTCCCCATCTGAAGACAATTAATAGCACTTACAACATTGGGCTATTTTGAGGCTTAAATGACATAAATCATCTAAGGCATATTGTAAGCCCTTGTAAGGTAAAACATTATTATTACGAGGTGACAGGGAAGCCGGGGGGCCTTTAACTGAAATAGGGGCATCCAGAGGAAGATCAGATTTGAGGCAAAGATGTGCACTCCTGTGGGGTCCCAGGGGACGGGCTCCTGATTGAGTCCTGAGGCCTAGTGGCAGTTGTTTTAATTGATCTGGTGATATGCAGAGCTTTGTCTACACAACTCAGGGACACGCAAGTCAAATATCGCAGAATCGACCGCGTTGAGAGGATGGCTGGAGGCTCCCGTGCTGCTCAGAGAACCTGATGACCGATGGGCTGTCATCAGACGAGGAGCAGGAGGCAGAGCTGCGGGGGAAAGGGCTGGGAAGGGGGCAGCGAGGGGCTGGCGAGCAGTGAGTGCCCTTGCCGGAGGGGCTGGAGGAGTGAAGAGCGAGAATCGCCAGCAATACCAGCCGGGCCGTCCCACATTGAGGTGGGCAGAGCCATCACGCAGCCAGCCCTCACACACACACCCACCGCAGAAAGGCTGGTATTCCGTGCGGGCCCTTCCCAGTCCAGCCCGACTCCTCTGCAGCCTCGGCTCCCCCAGGCACGTGCCCTCCGCGCACTCTGCCTTCTTACCATTCCCTTCACGCCTGTGTCCCTCCACTTGTGCCCTCCCTCTGCCCGCATCCATGGTTCTTTCCCCGTTTCACCCCTGCAAAGCTGGCATCCATACTTCTCTCCTGAGCCTGGTAGCAGACACTGTCCTTATGTCCTTGTCCCACCCTGGGGGCCTCCTGCATGCATTTTCTCTGCATGCCTGGGGCATTCTCTGGCAATGACCAGGGCATGCCTAGCATAGGCGAGGCCATGGAGGATGAAGCCCCTCTTCCTTGCCCCTCAGAGGCATGATCTTGAGGTACAACCTATAGCTTCTCAAAGGGCCCCAGGAGGGCTGAGCCCGGTCACCCACAGTGTCACCACCTGCGGACACAGCTTCTTTTCCCTGTGCATCCCCACACTTCCTGAGATCCCCTCCCAGATGAACCGCTCACACCCTAACTTCTGTGGGAGGCCTGCTTTTGGAGGCCCCCGATTGAGTCACCTTCCGTGGAGTCTGAATCCACACCACTCTGTATTCTCACACGTGTGGTCATCTGAAGGGTGGGGACATACAGCCATACTGCCATCTCATTCCAGCCCCCAGGGCCCAACACACTGTCTAGCACGGGGAGAATGCCGAGACATGTTTGATAAATAAATGCATATGTGAGTACATGGGCACACGTGCACGTATGCTCACTCTGCTTGTTCAAAAGCTAATTCCAGCCCAGGACTTTGATTCATAAGTGAAAAAGCAAAAAATCAAACCAAACCAAAACACACACAAATAGCCTTCAGACTATCTGCCATAAAGATGCCCAGCCAGGCGGACACCGGGTCCTGCAGCTTTCAGCCCTCCCCCACCCCAGCCCCAGTACGGGTGGGCTCTGACTAGATAAGGAAGCTGTGGCTGAGGTGCTCTCGGTGGGCATCTGGCCAGGCCCCTGCTCCTTGCAGGGATGGATAGAGGGCCATGGGACTGACTATGTGGTTGAGTGGCTGTCGAGGGGGCACCAGGTTCTCCCTGGCTGAGGGTGGACTCTACAACCATCTCTAGCTGGGACTCATCTCCAAACCCCAGGCACCTGCTCCACAGTGGCGGCAGCACCTGGAGGACGGCCCAGGCTCCGGCAGCCCCTAAGCGCCAGCCTGCCTTGAGAATGCCAGGAGGCCCAACCTCAGGCCACTCCAGGTACGGTGTGGGCAGAGGCAAGGGGCAGGGGGCGCCAGGGCTGGGAAATTAGTGGAGGGGAAAGAGGCAACCTGTTCTGCATTATTACTCCCGTCCTCATCTGTTTTAAATGTCAATCGCTGTGCAGGTTAAATACTTATTCAGATGCCTTTTAGCTTAAAAGCAAGCTAATTGATCTCCGGAGATCCTGAATGAACAGTGAAGAAACCGCACTAATTATAGAATCAACTTCCACTTCTCTATTTTGTTTTGTTTCTTCTCTGCCCATACCCACGCAGTGACGCAGTGACGGAAAGGGCCCGGTGGAGAAAAACACGTTGTTTTGATGAAGCTGCAACAATAAGCCACGCCCCTCAGCCTCTCCTCCCGTTGCCTCTGACTCAGGACCAGGGCCTCCAGGGGGGGCTCCAAGTTACACCTATCCCAGGTGGGAGCTCTCAAAGGCGGAAACTTAAAATGCTGAACACACAATACAATCTACAGAGGATGTATTATAGAACTGTACACTTGAAATGTATGTAATTTTATTAACTAATGTCACCCCAATAAATTCAATAAAATAATAAAAAATAAAAGATGTGAAAGTGCAGTTCACCATTGGCCAGAGTCCACTAGAGTTGTCTGCCGTTCGCCTGCCTACCCTGCAGGACCTCCCTACCCCTTCGAAACAAACAAACAACAACATAGATGGTACCAAGGCTGCTCTAGGTCCCCCCCCCGCCCCCATACTTTGACCTCCTCTGGGCTCTCAGCTTGTGACTTTGCACTGGCCTCCTGCGAACAGATGGTACAGCCCACCTTTACCTTGGCATCCTCTGGTCGCTCTCAAAGCTCCCCGCTCTCCAGGGAGGCCCCACGCTGCAGCCCCCGGTGCCTGGAGCGGAGCGCAGTGGGGGAGCCTGGGGTTCTTCAGCTGGTAGCAGTAGACTCCTCTCTCCTGCCTAGAGAGACGTGCTGTTTCACGTTCTCTTCCCACCCTGCCCAGGTTCTGACTCCACCTACTATGCTGCCTCGGGTTGAACAGAGAACAGGCACCTCTGGCTCGGCTGGAGGGACCACTGTGTCCCAGCTGCTCCAGTCAGTGGGCAGGCAAGCTAGCGTTTTCCATACGCTGGGGAAACTGGAAGCCAAACAAAGCCGAGCGGGTGTCTTCCCTGCAGGACTTCTCTGGGCATTTACTCCGCTCTCGTGCAGCCTCCAAGACAGAGCAGAGCAAGCAACATTTCCCAGACTGACTTGACAAGCATGGAAACCTTTTCTGGCAGAGCATCTCACCGGAAACAGGCTTTGGGAATCGCTGTGTTACAGTGATTTGGGCAAAAGCACTTTTTCCTCAGAGATCTGAACTATTTGAAGTCCAGGGCTGGGGCCTCTGGGTCTCAGTTCACCCCTCATACCTGGTCCCCAGGGCTGAGCCTCGGAGACGGAAAAGAGTGAAGACAGTAAGACAGCAAAAGCGTTTGATCTACTTAACACCAGAGGCCCAGCATGACAGATTTGGTTTGTTACTGGATTGATTCCGGGACACCAGTGACTGATTGTTTTAACGTAGCTTAGAGGTGTGATTGCTCCACTAGGTTCTCATTAGCATGTATCCATGTGGCTGTGTGTGTGTGTGGTGTGTACACACCTGAGCGGGTGTGGGCACACTTGTCACCTGAATGAGGGCACAGCAGGGAGGGAAGCATGGGGAGCCAATTCATCAGCCCGATGCTTTGTGCCTCTCTCCCCAAGGCACTGGGTTGAAATAAGAGATTGTGACTTAATTTTGATCATTAGCAAATGAGACTTCTTGCATCTTCACAGGCTCTCAGCTCTTACAAAGGAATTCCCAGTGACCGTGTCCCCCGCAGACACTGCTGATAGAGATGTTCATTCACGAAACCCTTCATGCAAGAACACACACTCAGGAACAAACACCCCCTGTATGCCAGGCACGGGGCACACCACACATAGGACAGTAGGCGAGACCTCTACCCCGGTAACACCTTGCTTATTTCCCCAAAGCCCTTACTGAGGGTTGAGATGAACTCAAACATGAATTTGTTAATCTAGTTTATCATTGGCTTCTGCCCCCCACGCCACCACTAAAACATAAGTGCTACGTGAGCTCGTTCACTGCTTTCTCTCCAGTGCTAGGACAACGCCTGGCACACGGTAGGCTTCAGTACATGTTTCTCAGGTACCAATCAATGTGTGTGAAACACACAAGTACAAACAAGCATGAAATAGCTAAACAACAAAACTCCAGAGAGGTGACGTATGGATGGCAGCTTTGAGTCACAACTGTGACCCCAGGGTGGCAGAACGGGACACCACAAAAAAGCAAGAATGTATTCTCAGGCTTTTAAGTGGCGGCGGCGGCGGGGGGATTCTTTATTGGGGCTTCCAGATCAGAAAGCTGAATACTTGTTGCCCAAATCCAGAAAGACTCATCATCCCCTCTAGTCAGAACCACTCAGAAAACCCAAGTAGCTTTATGACAGGTGGGACAGCGGGTGCCATGGCAGGACTGGAGCAAGGTCACGATCTCAAAATTTGCATGGGTGGTCTGCAGCCATGGAGAAAAGAAGGAGCTGGAATCTTTAAAACACCGGCTTAAGGACACTGTCCGCTGCATCCGGCACTTTGAGCAGTTGCAGAAACAGATGAGCAGGGGGACCACGAGCAGTTCGGGGACCACGGTAACAAGAATCACTCACACCTGCTGGGTCTGCGCGCTGAGCCCTCTCCACTTCTTTCTCTCATTTAGTCCTCACGACAACCCCATCAGACGGGTTCTACTGTGATTCTCATTCTTGTCAGAGGACGAACGGAAGCTCAGAGAAGTGAGTGCTTTGTCCAAAGTCACACAGCTTCTGCAGATCCAGGAGTCATGCTCTGCTCGGGGTTTTGACTCAGAGGCCAAAGCTTGTAAACAGCAGGCTGGTGCTGAAATACAGCACCTGCCCCAGAACCCATGCGAAACCTCCTTCTTCAGCCTCATCTGTGGAAGCATCCCTCCTGGTAGTTACCACCAGTGTCTGCAGAGTCCTAAAATCCGTGGGTTATTCATAAATTGGTGTTGCTAGACTTACGTTCAACTATTTAGTAAATGGTGTGCAGTTCCCATTCTACAGTATGGGCTCAGTCATTTCCAACTCATTCTTTCATTGCATTAAGGTTATAATGAGCAAAAACAACAACGAAACGCCAGGTATTTCCAAGTGGAGGGAATTAGGCCATGAGGATATAACAGGTGAAACCTTGTTTTCCGAAAGGACAAATCAAGTCAGCAGCCCTTCCAGAATGGCCCTGTCCAAGTCTGGGTGGGCTGCCTGTCATCCTCGCCCAGGACGGGGGTGTCCCACATCATTCCCAAATGCACGTCACCTTTGATGAAAGGCTGGCAGCCTCCGGGCTGTGTAAGGATAAGGTACAGGCTTTTCTCTGAGTGAGGACCTCTGTCCTGTGGTCTACCTTCAAGTCCTCAGTGATATCTCCAACCCATGTTTCTGAAGTCAGATACAGCAGACTTCAAATAGCATCATTTTGTTCAATGTCTTGTTGTAGTGTTGATGAGACGCTATAGGAACTCCATTCTTGTTTATATCAATTGTAAAACTGGTCTCGTTCTACGTCATTTCACTGAAGTTCCAAGAACCTGTTGGTGATACTAAGTGAGAACTTACTATAACGGTACTTTTCCCCCAAACCTACAATTTTCTTGGGCTTCCCATCTCGGGAAAGGGCACCGATGCCTGTCAGTGGTCCAGGCTGGGAACTTTAGTATCATCCCTCCTTCCTCACCCTTTGCCCCTCAAATGACTGAGGTCTGACTCTCCATCGTCACCCTCCAGCTCATTCCCTGCACCATGGGACTAGCCTTCTCCTATTCTCCCTCCACCTCCCCTCTCTTTTCCAGTCCACCCTCCACACGTCTGCCCAGTGAATCCCAAAGCACCAGCTCAGTGGTGTCAGGGCTCTGCCTCACACCGTCCCTGGCTTCCTCCTGCCCAGAGGATCAGGGCCCAGTTTTCTCTCTGACTTCCAACATCTTCCTAAATCAGGCCCCATTTCCCTTTCTGCCTTATCTCCCCCTAAACCTCTCTGTGCAACATGCAGCTCATCACCATGAACTGCCACATCCTACACCTTTGCTCACGACAGTCTGTTTCTTATTAATGATGACAAAGCATTAGATCCCTTCTCGTACATCAGGTACTGTGCCAAATGTTTAAGAAGCATCACCTTGTTTAATCTCTACAACATCTCTAAATATTAGATTACTAATATTACATCACTATATTATAAATGAAGAAATGGAGGTTCAGACAGAGTAGTAACTTCCCTGAAGTTCATAACTGGAACCCAGGTGTGTCCAGGTACATCCTCCCCATGCTACACTGATTGGTTCGATCTTTTGGTTTGCACTTACCCATCACTATTTCCATGTTGGTCCCCCAGGTGGAATTCAGTGCCTCTAAGGCACAGGTGGTAAACACAAAGCCTACAGGCTGAATCTGGCCCTCCACCTTGTTTTATTCGGCCTGGCACCTTGTTTCTACCTGGCGGCAGCGCCGAGCTCCTTGCCCCTAGTTAAGGAGTAGTTACATTTATACAGTCCTAAAATTACATTTGGCCCTTTGAAGGCAACCTCGAGGCTGATGTGGCCTCCGGTGAAAGTGAGTTTCAGGCTTCCCCTGCTAAGGGAAGCCTGAAGTACCCAGCACAGCCTGGAAACTGAGCCAGAGGGACGAAAACCCACATCTTTGCCTCGGTGTGATTGAACCCTCAGAGCAGCCTTTCCCTAATTCACTTATTAATTCCACAAGAATTCATTAAAGTGATTAGACGCTGATCCAGCAAAAGAGTAAAAGCACTGAACGGGCAGAGGAACAGTCGGAGCAGAGCATGAAGGGGCCTGGTGATTTCGGCAAGCAGGCCGGGGCCAGGTGTGGTTCTGTGCAGACCCCGCCTCCTAATCCATCTCCTCCTCGGCACTGGTTCTTCTCAGTCCCTGACTCAGAAAGATGTGCTGCCTTGAGGAACGGCTGCTCCTTTCTCCAGCGCTGCTGTGCTCTGCTCCCAGCTGACACACTGTGATTGTCTTCACAGCATCTCCCAGCAGGCCCTGAAGAGTCTTGTGAGAAAACGCAGTGCCCAGGCCCTCCCAGACCCCGCCCGCTGCTAGTGAGCATCCTTATCTTCAGACACACGGTGCAAAGTAAAGGATGGAACACCCCTCTCAGCCAGACAGCCAGCTCCATCCTGGCCATCAGCAGGGGCACGGAGGCTTGCTTCTGCTGGATGCAGGTTGGCTCCGTTTTCAACAGCAAGCCCCATGTTCCACTCTCTCCCCTGCCACCCCCACTCAGTCCCTGCCCCAGGCTTAGGACCACAGCTGGGCAGGGCTGGGAGGGAATTAAGCAGCTGCAGCATACTAGTGCCTAAAGCTTGTCTGTGCTGATTGCATGCCCTGGCTCTGGGACCTCCGCTTGCCCTGCCTGGCTCCCTTGTCTAATGCCTCAGTTTCCCTGGAAGGACCAGAGCACAGAGGTCAGGGGCCAGACTGCTTTGGTGCAGTTCACGTCCCAGCTCAGCCACTGACCAGCTGTTACCCCTCTGTGTCAGTTTTCACATCTGTGAGATGGGGATGTCGCCTCCCAGTGCTGCTGGGCAGTTTAGAGGTGACAGTGAACACGAAACCGCTGGCCCAGTGCCAGCACAGAAGGTCCTGGGCCAGCCCCGCCTTGTGCCCGTGCCTGATCCCCACCTGCTATAGAGATAGATTTCGAGTCCCTGCCCCCTGTGGCGGTCTACCCAGCACCTGCCTCTTCTCTCTGCATCAGGTGGGTCCTGGCCTCTCCCACCCACCTAAAGTTACTGGGGCTCAAGTCTCCGCCATGCTTTTAGCTCCAGGCCCAGCTCAGTTCTGCTCTAAGGGAGGTGTGCCCAGGCCGGCCCCTCGGGTCTCTGCACCCCTCTATGAGGAGTCATGGCTGCCCCAATGCCATTCCCCACACCCATGCCTGGGTTTTGCTCCCGCCAAGGCCCTCATGCTGCTTGCCTAGATGTGGTTGTGGGAGCAAGCCGATGGGCAAAAAAGAGGCTCCATTTCTCTCTGGGACCAATTTACGAGTTTTTGGAGGCAGCTCTGGCTCTCCTCTCCGTTTCTGCCCTGTCTCTGCCTGTCTGCTGCTCCCACCCACTCTATTGGCTGTTAAGATTCTGAAGGAGGCTGGAGAGGTGGGACTCACTGTCTGTCAGTTAGCCAGTAGGGAAAGCCAATGTCCAGCCAGATGTGGGTGGGTGGGGGCAGTGGGAGACAGCCTCTGGGGGGCTGGGAGGGCAGGAGGGAGGGTGAGTCCTGTGGGTGGATACTGATGCAGAACCACCAGCTCTGAGGCCCTTTGCTCTTGGAAAGAGGCAACAATGCCTGTTGGTTAGGAACACAGCCGGGAGTTACATGGAGCTGGGTCTGAGGCTCAGTCTGCCTTGCCCGCTGATAACAGGATGGTGACACAGCCGTCCCCAGCTCCTCTGCCACCTGCAGGCTGCATGAACTCAGACAAGCCTGTCACACTCTGTATGTCTCAAAGTCCTTAACTACAGATTTGGGTGGTGATCTTGCCAGTTACCTGAGCATAGTCAAATACTATTTAAGTATTAGTAGGATGCTCTGTGTGACCTTGTAACGTTGTTAACCTCTCTGAACTGCTATCTGGGTCCACAGGGGTTTGTGGGGACAGACTGAGGCGCTGCACGTGCAGCTCACAGCAGAGAGCCTGGTGCACAGAGAACGCTGAGAGACGGCGGCCAGTGTTGTGTTTATTACTGTGTTTCATTGATTGCAAATCACACTCTCACTCCACATTTAAACACCCCTGACATGCAGATGGTCTTGCAACAGATGATAAGAAAGCACAGTGTCACGGTTTAATTGGTGGCATATTTCCTTTCTTAGGGAAGCACATGAAATTATGTATCTAACCGTTAGTGGTGATTTAGAATTTATGAAATCAAAGCAGACCACGGCAAGAGGGAAAGTTCTCACTGAGGATCTGGCCCTGCTGTGTCCTGAGGGTATCCTACCTGCCCTGGCCGCCCAGTGCCCCCCTCCTACCTTTTCTAACCCTCTCTGACATCTGCCCTCTCTTTCATCTCAGAGTGAGGTCTCCATGTCCTCCCAGACAGGGGGGTTTGGAGCCGCAGGTAGGCAGGTACTGCTCTGCTTATGTGCTGCTCACCAGGGCCCTGTAGAGAGCGAGGCCCACATGACCACAGCACCAGGCTGAGGGTTGGCAAGAGCTGGAGGGTCAGGAAGTGGGTGTGCACTGGGATCCAGGGCTCACTGTCACTAGGAGGGAGCATGGGGGCATTGCCAGTGTCCAGTAACCCCAGAACTGTAGAAAGACAGGACACAGACCTGAGCTCAGTGTCAGTGTCTGCGGGACACTTTCACAAGTGGGACAGTGCACCCAGAGCTCTGGCTGCTTCATGGCTTCTGAGGAAGGAGGAGGAGGCTGAGAACCCCAGGAAAGGGAGTAGGTTCTGGGCTATTGCTGGTGGCCCCTGCCCCCCTCAGTCAAGCAGCGTCCCCAAACCTCTCACGTTCTGCTGTTGCCTCAACCTCTCCCTTGGGATCCTTCTCCCTGGGGATTCCCTCCCCCATGACCCAGTCACTAAATGGTTAATGCCTGGCCCCAGTGGTGGCTTTGAGCGGCTGCCACCCCTCCCTTTCCAGACTGGTGGTTACTTATACTGCCTATCACCCCTGACTCCCTCAAAGTAATGCAGACCTTCGGCCTCCTAGGGATGGTCCATGATGTGGGGCCATGAACCTACTTAACCTCAGGGCAGGAAACGTCCTTATATGGAGCAACCACTCCAGCCTGACCCTGGGCCTGGACTTCACACGGACTTTCTCACTGATCGAAGAGGTGAACGAGGAAACTGAGGCTCAGGAACTTCAGCCACCTGCCGAGGAAGCAGCGAGGCTGCACTTAGAGCTCAGATCTGTCTGCCAGCGGCAGCTCCCTGCTCACACAGTCCCCACTCTATTCCTCAACCATAAGCAGGGATCCAATCTCTCCTGCAACCCAGAATCCACCAACAAAGCGATGATCAAAGGCAGGAGATGGTGCTTGTCTAGAGCCTGGGGTAAAGGGAGCCCACGCTGAGCAGGGAGCAGCACCCCAGCCCTCACCCTTGGTCTGCAAAGCCATTAAATATGCAGAATCTCATCTTGTTCTTGGGCAGCCAAGGGCTCCGAGTCACAGGAGGTGACATTGCTCTCCAACAGGTAAGTTGTTCAACAGATGGGCAGTCGAGTGGCAAAGAAATACATTATTAATGTTTCTGGTTAAATTAACTGATTAAAACCACCCCAGGTAAGAATGTACATATCAGCACTTTGCCCACAGCAAATGAGGAATTAATGGAATATGGCTGCGTCTTTGTAATGAAACACAGACGGGGGCTGTCTGGGAAGGTGCTCTCTCTCCAGCGGCAGTGGCAGGGGGTGGGGGGGCGGGGGACCTGATCCATCTGTTAAAGGGACCTCACTGATTGACAGCATGGGGAAGAGAGGCCCAAGGGGGCTTCCTCCAGCCTGAGTGGAGGCCTAAGGTACATGGAGTCTTTGACCCTTGATTTGCTGAAGCCAGCGGTGGGGATGGCTCAAGGCAGAAGCAGTGGGCCTCTCAAGAGGGGGTGGGGGGTGGAGTGGAGAACACTGCATGGAAAGCAGGATCATGGGATGTGGCTCTGGCTCTGCCCCTGCAGACTTTACACAAGCCACATTCCAGGCAGGGCCTCAGTTTCCTCATCTGTGAACTGGGGAGGAGAGTGAAACAGTCTTCAAGGCTCTCCTCTAACTCCTGCCTCTCTCCCATCATAGGCTTCTAGGGTAAATCTCAGGGCTGACCTTGTCCTCACCCCCAGCAGATAACTTAGTGGGAGCTGAGCCCCATCTGAGATGTATCCAGACACCCCCTGCCCTTGTGTGGCTTTGGAGAAACCCCTGTTCTGACACGAGCATGAGAGGGCACTTACATGTCTATGCAGTTGGTTACATGCATACATGTGCATGCATATAACCAATTGCACACATATGTGTACACACAGGCACACAACTGGTGGACCCACACAGGCACACAGCTGTATCCAGGGGCCCACACATACAAGCACACCTGCACACTGATACGTAATGCTCAGAGCACCCACACATGAGTGCACACACAGGTGAAAGGAAAGGGGAAGCCCTGCTGGTCATGTGCAGGCAGGAGGGTACGGGGCATGTGCAGGGCAGGCACGTTTCTGAGACAGCGCTAGAGATGAGGGGCAGGGAGGGTGCTGCTGGGACAGAGGATCAAGGGCTACTCTTCTCATCAACAGAATAGTTTGTGTGCCAGGGTTTCAAGAGCTCCCAGAAGCTATGACCCAATTCAGACAAGACGGAGGTTTTGCATCAATTAACCAAGTCATTACATCCCCACTAGGGCTTCCCTTGATCCAGGGACCTGGGGTGGATGGAGTCCCATAGCCCCCAGTCCTGCTTGCACCTGCACTAAAGCAGGGCTGGTGCTATTGTTTCACAAACACCACCCACCACGCTGCACTGGGCTTCAGGAGCTCTCCAAGGTGCTGATGGCCGAGGGTGGGAGAGATTGGCTGAATTGTTTTGCTCCTCCACCACCAGCCTGCCAGTTGCAGGGAGGGTGAAGGGGGCGGAGGTGTGGTTGGGTGCCAGCCCAACTGTCCTATCATACACACTCCCAGTCACTGGGTGACATACTGGGGAGCAGGATGGAGGGGCCAACCAGGAGCCTCCTAATGACTCCCAGCTTGTGAGGAGGCCCTGCGAGGGGGTCAGCGCTGGCATCACAATATCATTAACTGTTTACCCTGGGAAAGTTCACACCTCCAGAGACCGTGCTTGAGCTGTCAAAAACACTGCACGCAGCGCCAGCAGCTCCGCCGACTGGGCTCCCCACGGCCCAGCAAAACAAACATTTAGCAGGTGCCTGGCTCTCGAGCACACGTGCTCACACCTACTCACACAAGGCATGGCGTGCAACACAGAGATACAAACGACCACATAGACTTGCTCCCCAGATGCACACAGAGACACAGAAGCACACAGCCTCCAGACACAAACAGACACACATATGCAGACATGCACACACAAAGCCATACTCCCAGTATAATAGGATAATGCCATATGTACTGAACACTGACTGTATGTCAGGCATTGTTTCCAAACTATTAATATGATCATCTAAGCTAACACTCCTGACTACCCTAAATGATAGGTGTTATTGTGATCCCATTTTTCAGGTGATAAAATTGAGGCTTCTGCAGGCAAACTCCACACCTCTTACCATTCACTACACTGACATATACTTGCTCACACAAAGACACGTGAAACTCAGACACACATAGAGACACAGGTACATAAGCACACAGAGGCAAACTTGGGCTCACACAAACGCACATTCACAGAAACATATTTGCATATATACACAACACAACCAGTTCCCTCCTAGCCCATGTACCCTTTGCCTCAGCACCGCCTCCCCCACGCCCCCAGGGTCCTGGACACACTGCCCCAGGGAGCCACTATGTGCCCTCTGGGCCCTTTGTCTGCAAGCTGCCCAGCTTGTGGAGAGCTGCCTGGCTGGTGTTGATAACAGTACTGGCAGCCAGCAGGAGAGAGTGGGCTTTGATGGGGAGCCAGTCCAGATGGTGGCAGTGAGTCCCAGATGTTGCAGGGAAACAAACAAATGGGCTGCAATTGGGAACTTGGCTCCAGCCTGGCTGGCCCTGCACAGTGGTCTTCCCAAAGGCAGGGGCTCTGATGAGGATGCAGTTGGCGTGGCCACTATCAGAGGCGCAGGTTGGCACAAAAGCCTGGCCACAGAGCGTAAAGGCTCATCTTTAGGGTCCAGACTTCTCCAGAGCCCTGTGCAGCTCAGCAAAAGGCTACATGGGTCCCAGCAGCCCAGGGAGTTCAGTGCTGGTGTGGTGGGAGCCTAGCTAAGGAAACCTGGCATCACCCATGATCTCAGCCCCCATCAGCCTGGCCCACCTGGGCAGCCAGCGCCTGACCTGTTGCTTCTAGGCCTCTCTGAGCCCCCAGTGGGGGTGGTCACTACTCATTCACCAGATTTCTACTCACTGATTTCCAAGGTTGCTGCCTGCTCCTTCTCAAGGTTACTAAAGATTGATGCTTTAGGCCAACTTCTCACTCATTTTCAAGGTCGTTGCTCATTGACACTCAAGGTCATTGCATGATGATTTGGGTAGTCATTGGACAGAGATCCTTAAGACCATTTCCTGCTGAGCCCTGAGATCACAGTGATCCCTGGGGCCCTGCTTTGACTAGGAAGGCCCAACTTTGTCCTCTGCCCTGGCCTTTTAGGCTCCTGACAAAACACAAGTCCCCTGGGCTATGCAAACTTCCTGACTGGACGTTTAGCACAATAGAGAGGGGGGTGGGGGAGAGGGTTGGGGGCTGGGAGGTTGGGATGGTGGTATGTGCTTCAGGTGAACTTGCTAATTTACACGTAAGGGCACACTTGAGGCTCTCCCTCCTTCCCTTTCTCTCCCTTCCTTCTTCTTCCTGACCACTCCCACCCCACCCCCCTTTCAGCGATACCTCCCAGACCTGTTGAGAAGGAGTCTTCTCTCCTCTCCTCTCCCAGGCCAGAGCCAGGGCCTCCCACCTCTCAGACTCCCCAAGTTCTCACACTCATTCTCATCTCTGGCTTTCAAGAAAAGATTTGATTAACCACCCTTTGCTCAGGTAAGTAACTGAGTCTGCACAGGTTCTCCTGGGGAATTTGCATGAGAAAAGGTAATAAGCCAAAGAAGTGAACCTCTAAGGGAAGAATTTTAGAGACACTCCTTCTTGGTACTGAACAGACACATCTCCCTTCCCTTGATACTGCCCGAATTGCTAAGCAAGGAAAACATATACAAATAAAGTGTCATGTCCTGACATTTGATAATTTAAGTTGAATGTCGAAGAGCATCTGCTTAATTACACATGAAGACAGGCTCCAAGGGAGGCAACGACCCCTGTTCCAGAGCACTAACAGCCATGCAGCCCAGGCTGCGCAGACAGCGCGATTTGTCTTTTGAGGTTAAATTAAAGCCCACGTTTCATTTTTGACGCAACCCAATTCTTCTAGTTTTCTCCATCTACCTCCAAAAACTGAGGCCTTAAGTGGAAAAGATGCATTGAAAAGCAAATGCAATTCAACAAATATTATGACACACTGTTCATCACGAGCCATAAATATTTAACGGCTCAACTTTATGGGCTTTTCATTTTGTTTTATTTTCTTTTTCGCCAGACGCAATGAATTTGAAGCTAACAGGCCCCCGCGCCTTCGAACCACTGGTGTCCTAGTTTGTAAAATGAACAAAGTGAATTTCGAAGAGGTGTTTGTGACCTCAGTCCATTGGGGCTACATTGCCTTATCTCAGCTCAGCCCAGCTGGCTTTCTGTAAAAAAATAAAAGTGCAACAAAGGGAGAGAAGGGGGAATGGGAGGCAAGAATGGAGAGGGTCGGCAAGCCTCCATCGGTCAATTCATTTCTGTTTAATCCACCTCCGAGCTGCAGAAAGCTCCTTTGTGGTGATGAGACCAAAGGTCGGTAATAGATTTCAACAGGTTCCGTGAGGCTGTTGACTGCTTGGAGCCAAGTGGGAGAGCGGGAGGCTCCCTGAGAGGCAGGGGGAGAGAGATAATTGGAGACCCAGGGCCCCACTTTGCCCTCTGGTTCCTGATTTCACAGATTTAAGAAGAAAAAGAGATTGTCAAGAATTCTGCCTCTGAAATTGTGTGTGAGAAGGACAGGGAGCAGAGGTGGGGGCGCCAGGCCTCTCCTAGACCTGGCATGTGGCCACTTGTTCTGCTCAAAGAGAGTGGGCTGGGAGAGGGTCACTCAGCCTTGGAGCCAGGCCTGTTGGTTGGGAGCTGCCTCTGGACAGCTAGAAAGGCCTTGGAGTCATCTTGGAGGCTCCTTCAAAGCTATGTCTTGATGGAGAAGCAGCCACCCACTAGGGGTGGGGGCAGGGAAGAGGCAAGTGTAGGCAGGGCCAGGGAAGGCAGATACTGAAGTATCTGAGGTGCATCTGTGATAAGACAAGGAACTCCTACAGCCACGGTTCAGCCCACATCTCACTCCACCCCAGGGGTGCGGGCTCGAGGAACCTAAACAGACTCCATATCATCACTCCAACCTTCTGCTGTGGCTGCCCAGGTGAAAAAAGGAGGTTGCTACCTGTGTGCCAGATGTGTCTGAGCAAGAGTGGCAGTGGCCTTGGCTGGTGGGAACGATAATGTCACCCCTGCCATGCAAAACCATTGGCTCCTAAAGCAGGGCTTTGAGCAGCATTCTGCGCATGTGCACACACTGATGGCCTTTTGGGACGTTGTTCTGACAGCAGGCTGAGCCAGACATAGGGATGGGAGGCTGGCGGGCCACACTCTTCCTCACAGCTCTCCCTGGCTTCCCATCACCAGGGAATTCAGCCTTTAAAAAAAATCCCCAGACCTACCTCTTAGCCTCATGCTCCTACACTCTCTGCTTTGGCCATAGCAGGCCCCTTGCTATCCCCAGTCATGCAGCAGGGAAATGTGGCATGATGGAGGTAAGGTCAGGTTATTCTCAAGGAAGGAAAGACTAGGGACACCTTCGTCAGCTGGGGGTATGGGTGTCAGAGAATACTTCCTGGAAGAGGCAGCATCTGAGTTGAACTCTGCAGAATGGATCCTCAAAACAATGAGAACAGCCCACATTTATTCAACACTCACTATGGCAGACACATACTCAGTGCTTTATCTATGCCAATTCACCGAGTCCTCCAATCTTTCCTACGGGAGAGATACAATCATTATTAGTCTCAACTTGCAGATGAGGAAACTGAATCAGAGAGGTAGAGAGACTTGTCCACGGTCACCCAGCTTGTAAGGGACAGAGCTGGGCTTCAGAATCGGGCATTATGACATCTATACCTGCACTTGAACCAGTCTACTGAACTCTGAGAGACTTCGAGCCTGTAAAGATGGGGACTATATGACTCGTTTCTGCCCTCCTGGTGCCCAGTGGGGGTTCCAGCAGAGACAGGGCATCTGTGAATGTTGTTGAATAGATGGGTGGATAAATCAATGGATGGATGAGTGAATTGAGATATGTTTTGAACCCAAACAGACGCTGGAGGTAACAAGTACACAAAATTATAGTACATTACCAAAAAAAAAAAATCAAACCTTACTCGTCCTAGAACAGCAGTTTGGAAAGCACATTCCATGAGGCATGAATTCCTGGAAATGTTAGGCACCAATGGGTGTCTACAGTCACCTGTGGTCCATAGGAACCATAGTGAGTCTGGAGAACTCCGAGTTAACAAAACTGAACAGGTTTGCTTCCTCCGGGGCTTCTGAAGTTCTTTTGGTTGGTGAGCATGTCCAGAGCCCCAGCAAACAAAATTTCTGAAGCACCTTTTTTTAGTTGCCTCTTTTGGAATATAAGGAACGACGTGTTAGTTATTTACTGCCGTGTGACAAATTATGCCCAAACGTGGCAACTTCAAACAACCATGAGTAGTATCTCACACAGTTTCTGTAAGTCAGGAATTCAGAAGCATCTGAGTGAGATGATTCTGGCTCAAGGTCGTGCATGAGCTGTAGTCAGGAGGCCAGTCCAGGCTGCAGTGATGGGAGGCTAGATGGGCTGGAGGATGCGTTTCCAAGACAGCGCACTCACATGGACAGCAAGGTGGTTTTGGCTGCTGGCAGGAAAACTCAGTCACTCCCCATGTGGACCCCCATAGAGAGTTAGTTGCTCAAGTGTCCTCACAACATGGTTTCCTGAGCATGAGCGATCCGAGAAAGCAAGGTGGAAGCGGCAATGTCTTTTATGATCTAGCATTAGGAGGCAGAGACTATGGGGCCCACCATATTTTACTGGTTACACAGGGTGAGCGATTCACAAGGGCGTGAATACCAGGAGGCAAGGATGACGGTGGGGCCTTCTTGGAAGCTGGCCATCTGGATGGCATCTGGTTCACACTTCTGGAGCTTGGTGACAGGTATGCTTCTCCTCTCTTCAGGCCTGCCGGTACACAGACTTCTGTGGACTGTCCCAGCCGTGCATAACTGGCTACTTGGTTTTTACACTCTGTTCTCATCAGCTGCTTCTTTGAATCTTATGAAATCATAAGTCCTAAGTGTCAGCCCTAGCTGGTGTGGCTCAGTGGATTGAGCACAGGCTGTGAACCAAAGGGTCGCCAGTTCGATTCCCAGTCAGGGCACATGCCTGGGTTGTAGGCCCGGTCCCCAGTGGGGGTGTATGAGAGGCAACCACACATTGATGTTTCTCTCCCTATCTTTCTCCCTCCCTTCCCCTCTCTCTAAAAATAAATAAATAAATCCTAAGTGTCAGAGCTGAATGCCACACACTCCAAACTCTTTACCTCACAAATGAGGAAAACAGAGGCCAATAAAAGCATGAACATTGTAGAGGGTCCCAGAGAAAGTTTGTGACCAACTGTGTCATGCAGCTTGTGTATTCCTTCTGCATCACACACACCTGACAAGATGTGAATGTAAGCCCACTGGCCTGAATTCCAGAGGTGCATCACATTCCTACCCAGAGCCTTGAACTTTCCGTAGACCTGACCACAATGGGTTAAGGATACAGTGGGCTCCAGCACAGCATGGTATAAACAGAGCCCTTGTGGAGGTCGGATATGGGATAAATATTATGGGATGGGCCCTTAGTAGCCCTCATTCATAACTGTCTCATTTCTTTGAGTGACTCTGCCACCACCATCCAAGGGAACAACAGGGGCTAGGAGCTTTCTCCTCAAAACCTGCACCCTAAGACCCACCCTCCTCTCCCAAAACGAGCTCAGCCAACCTCAAGAGAGCTGGCTACCCTCGCGAGTAGCGGGAGAGCTGAGTGGGGTAGCTGAGTACCTGGGGTGCCCGCTGACCCTCAATCTCCGGCACAGTTTCCATCTGTAAGCATATTCCCAGGGCCTATGTCCTTCTGGGCCCTGGGTCTGCCTTTCTGGTCACTGTCACAAGTGGCTGGTAGAGCCAAATTCAGCAGGGTCTCCCCCCACTCAGTCTGTTGGGACTCAAAGTATTTATCCTGTGTTTCCGTAAGCACGGTCTTTCTCTAGAAAGCAAATTTACCAAATTATTACAGTAGACCTGAGATGACACTTATAAGAACAGGATAATCAGGGAGATTCAACAAAGAGAAAAACGGAACAGAAATAGAAACATCTGCCTGCCCTTACTGCTGAAAGGAGCTCCCATCCTGGGCTAGCCTCCCCTAAAGGGAGCCCCCCCCGCCCAGGCTGCCGGTCTCAGCTTAACCCTCACCCTCCTCCAAGAGCCTTCTCTGATCACCTTCTTTAAGGTTTTGTCACCCTGTTGTCCTTCATTGTGAATCCTGTTTGTTTCCTTCATGGCACTTAGTACCTTCTGTTATTACCCATGTGTTTATTTCCTTGCTTATTGTCTAGCTCTCTCACAAGGCTGCAGGTTTCATGAGGATGTGGACAATGACTGGCTCCCTTCTGTCCTCAGTGCCCAGCACCATGCTGGCACTAAAGGGACGACTGTCCTTCCTTCAATAGAAGAGTGTTTTCCTTTGCCATATGCTCGAGAGTTGAGACATCTGGAGGAGAGTCCATCTTCCTGATTCGGCATCAGGACCAGATGAGAGCTTCTCCAACCCGCTCCCACAGTGCGGCATGTGCATCCCTTCTGTCTGGGTCCCAGATGCGGTGTCTTCAGCATCTGGCAAGGAGTCTTGCCTGTTCCCCCGCTGGCTGGCTGAGCTGACTTGCTGGCCCTGCTCGTCAGCACCCATTTCCCAGGAGTGGACTGTCCATCACATCTTGGTTTTGTCTGGTCCTGGTTGGATCTTCCAGAGGCTCTGGTCAACCCTCTGCCAGCCCACCCCTCTCTCTTGGTCCTGCCCAGGCCCCTGATACAGGACCCACCTCTGACCTGATGCTTGCTGAGACAGCCTGGATTCACCAGCCTCTCCCCTTCCTGGGTGAACTTGTTCTGTGCTTGGGGCGTCCCTGGGGCCCAACCTCCCACACATCCACTGGCCTCTCAGCTTGTTCCTCCTCCAGAGCAAAAGTAAAGGGCCCCTCAACTGTGAGTTCTGATGCTGACAGTTTCCTGCCTCTTTAACTGAATTCTAATTTGGCTGAGATTAGTTTCTAGGTGACTTAATCGAATTCTTGCTTTACTCTTTATCATGGTATAGAACTTCCAGGCGCAGAGAACCAGCCCTGGGTTTTGGTTCATGCCCGATCTCTAGAAACTCAGTGACTGTCACTCCCAGCAAGTGACAGTGTGTCCTGGTCTTTGGGGACTGGAGGTGTCACAGGTCTCTCCTCCACCAGAGCAGGGGTTTAGGAGACACCTGAGCACTTCTGAGACTTTCTGCCAGGAGCATTTGGAGACCTGTGTCCTTCTTCTTCGGGGCTCAGAGGTCAGAGGACACAGAAGCAACGGCCCCAAGGCCTTTCTTTCTGATGATGGTTCGGCAGCCACGATGACCACTTCCAGCCAGTGGCACCTCTTCCACGAAGAAGCTTCTTGCCTAAAATAAGATCTTTAATTGTTTCCAAGCTGCCACTTTGTGTTCATCTACCCCACCTCTTAAAGAAGATCTACCTTTTCCTTTTATTCTGAACATTTTTGTAGAAGCGTATAGAGGTAGTTATACCTGGTCACTCGCACTGGGGCATGTATAGTCAGCTCTTGCCTGTAAACAACCTGAGGCCAGGCACCAGGCCTGTTGGCCCGCCGTGCCACATCTAGCCTACTGCCTGGTGCACGAACCCGTAATGAATGCATGGGGATAACGGAGGGGGGAAAGGGTCCTGGAGAATCCCAAATCGCTGCTAACACTAATAATCAAAACACGCCAAATGACACATTTTGATTCAGATACAATCACATCCAATATGTAGAAACACATTTACCATTCATTCTGCAGTCTGTTACATTGTGTTTCCATCTGAGCTCTCCTTTTTTTGTGAATAGAGAACAAAGCCTACGCTAACACGGCTTGTCACTGAGCAGGCTGAGCTCTTTGCTTTCTAAACAGTCTGGCAGCTCGCGCCGCCAAGGGGACAAAGCCCAGCAGCTTCGGGGTCTTGATTTTGTGAGCGGCGCCTCCCTGACCCCTGCCATTCCCTGCTTCTCCGACAAGCCACCTCACTTTGCTCAGGGTGTCAGACCTCAGTCCACACATGTCACAGCGAGTCACTATAAGGGTATTTTCATCAGCGTGCTCACTGCTCCTCATTCATCCACATGCTGCCTGAACGGATTGCTGATGGAAGAATGTTTTGATGTTGCCAAGGACACATTGTGGACATAAAGGCACCTAGGTAGTTCCTTACAGTTAGCATCTTCTGAAAGAAGGTGTCATCACAAATCGGTAATCAATTTGACTTTTTTCACATCTGTCCCCACTGCCATTATTGTCATTATTATTATCTGTTTCTCCCAGTTCATCTGCAAGCCAGTTAACCCACCCACAGATAACTGAGTGGCCAAACCATTATAAAAGGCACAATATCTCTAGATGCGTTGGCTGGCTTGAGGCAGCAGAAGTCCTTTGTGTGTTTTACACACTTTTCTCCAACATTACTTCCAAGTTCAGGGGCAGCAAGGTAGAGTAAAAGAGACAGAGGGCTGTGAATCAGAATTCACAAATGATGCCTTCTCCATCTCCTCTACCCATTAGATCAAGTGGGTCATGGGTTTGTGGAGGGGCCCCTGCTGCCCCTCCCCTGGTGCTTCTGTTCCTTCCCAAAGGAAGGCGAACCTTCCACTAGAGCTGCTTGCCCTCCTTCGCCCCCTCCTCATGACCCCCTCATGGGATGAAGAATTGTCATTGTGAGTATTCAGAGTCCCTTAGGTCATATTTCCTAGAGGACAGGGATGTGCCCAAGAGGTCAGGACCGTTGGCTCTCTGTCCCAGGGTCTCTGTGAGTGGGTGAGTAGGTGAGAACAGGTCTGCCTCAGGGATTGGCTACATTAGGCGAATGTGAAATGAGGAAGTATCACTCATTCAGTAGATATTTACTGAGCCTCATACCATGAGCCAGGCAAAGACCTGGACTTACGGTGCTTTACTCTCCAGTGGAAAGAGAAGAAAAGAAAGACGTGGATAAATGTGTGTTGGATGGCATTGAGCGCTGTAGAGAAAAATAAAGCTTGGGATGGGAATGGGGAGGGGTCAAAGAGACATGCTGGGCTAATTTCTCTTGAGAGCAATCAGGAGAGCATTCATCAGCAGAAGTGCCCATTCAGCAAAGATCAAGTTCATGGTGAACCTACACAGGTCCAACTGGCCACTGCTTACTTTCCTACAACCTCATGAACTATAACCTTTTAAGAATTGCACCTGAGACTCTCCCTTAGAATGTCTAGATTCCATCTTTGGAAAATACTCTGCCACCTCCTTTGTTCTTACCCCTTCCTAGTGATGCCTCAGCCTCACAGGCTCATGGGAACCTCATTTGTGGTCCTCTGTGCCCTGGGCTGCAATTCAGCCAGGACGGTCGAGCTGTTCTAGTCTGGACAGGCAAGGCATGTTCTATTTTCTTCACCCATCTCAGGCTTTAGTTCCCTCTCATCAAGGCTTGCTTTCCTCTCCAGTCTGAGGATGATTCTCTTTGACACAGAAGAGTTGAGAAGTTACTCTTTGCATTATTTATCTCCCCCTGTGGCCAAAATAGCCTCCTTCCCTGTCTCTGGGATCTGTTTATAGATTTTTGTTGTTGTTGCTTTATTTCTCGGTGAGACTCGTTTCCAGGAGAGCACACGGAGGAAGTGCAAACGAGAGGAGTGCATGGCAGCAGCGCTTCCTCTTGAAATTTTCAGAGAGCAGTCGGAGGGAGTCGGGGGTGGCAAGCCTTTCAGTGCACCATCAATTTGCAGTTAATTGGTTTAGAATTCATTAACCACGTTTTCCTGCCTGCCTCTGCTTGTCTCTGGAATGGTGCTTGAGTTTTCCAATTCTTTGAGTTGCCAAACTAATAATTCACCTACTTTATTTCCTGACTCGCAGTTAGTTTGTTTTAGTCTAAATAATGCATATTCAGCTTCATTAGCATATATTTGGATCATTTCCGACTTGAAAGTATTCAATCCCATCAATTTACCATTAGCGAGATCATTCAGCAGGGAAGTTCCCATATCTTTCATGCTTGTTCGGGCATTCTCCTCATCTTTATTGGGTGTGGGGCAGGGCAGCGGAGGGGAGATGAGGGAGGGGAGAAGAAAGGGAGCCAGTCTTCTTCATCACCCCGGATTCAGAGGACCGCCTGAAGGAATGGGATGAGTAGAACCCAGGTTGCTTGTTCTGGACACGAATGTTTGTAGATTAGGGAGGCCGGAGCACGTGTAACAGTCCGTGGTGAGTGTGAAGGGTTTCACCCTCCCTGACCAATGCTCCGGTTCTCCGCCTCCAACTGGGTGTCCCACAACTACCCGGAGTTAGCGCAGACCTCACAGGGTAAGGGCTGGGCCCCTCACGACTCTCCCCCTTCAGGCGACAGTTGCGAGTCCTGGGCCATCTGTACTTCTGAGACGCTCTCCATCTGATTCCATGATTTACTACAGTGGCTCAGAGGACTCAGAGAAAGAGTTTACTTACATTTACTGGTTTATCATAAAGGATGCAACTTGGGAACAGCCAGATGGGAAAGAGGCACAGAGAAAGGTATGGGAGGGAAGGGCACCGAGCTTCCCCAGCCTCCCCAGGTGCACCCTCTCCTAGCACCTCAATGTGTTCACCAGCCCCTTGACCAGGTAGTGCAGGGGTTTTAATAGAGGTTTCATTTTACAGGCATACTTGACTAAATCATTGGCCGTTGGTGACTAAACTCAACCTCCAGTCCCTCTGCCTTTCCAGAAGGTCAGGGGGAGTGGGGTTGAAAGTATCAAGCTTCTACCCCAGTCTTGGTCTTCCTGGTGACAAGCCCCCCCATCCTGAAGCTATCTAACAGTCCACCAAGAGTCACTTCATTAGAACAAAAGATGCTCCCATCACCCTCATCACTCAGGAAATTCCAAGAGTTTTTAGGAGCTGTGTGTCAGGAAATAGGAACAAAGACCAAAAATCTTACCATACCCCAGTGACACTAGAACTGGGTATGTGGGCACCCAGAACTGGAGAGTCAGGGGCTCTCGACATTCAGACTGAAATCAATAATGAATGTCACTGGAGAAACGTAAGCATTCTGCCGGCACCCACGAGGCCATGGGCGTGTCATGGAACTCACAAAGTATGCCACACCTCGTGGTGTCAGTCATCAAACAGGTGCACGTATGTGGGAGTAATACAAGTCAACTTATTAGGGGCTCTCTTGCTCCTTTTACACCTTTTGTTTGGCTGGTGGGCAATGGAGAGGAAGGGATTTGAGAACCAAGAGAGTGCCGATGTACTCTAAGTATGATGGGGAATTGAGACCTGGAAGGGAAGGGATCAGAGATGGGGGAGAAGAAAAGGAGGTTCAGGTGCTAGGAGAGTGACTAGAGGGGTGAGAGCAAGGAGAAGGGGCAGCGGCCTTGCTGCATGCCTGCTCGGTCTCCCCACGCCCAGTGTCTGTGCCCTCATTTGGGAAGCAGTGTGTGATGGGCGTGTCTTAGTGCTATCCCAGGCCGGGCTGCATCAGCCTGGCCCAGGGAGAGATCTATCACCTCTGTGGATTTCATACATAATTACAATTTGTACCGAGTTCTATCAGAGGGAATAGCTTTGGGAAATCCCCGAGGGGCGGGCAAGAGCCCAGCTTGTTCAGGACCTGAACCAGCGGGGCTTGGATCCGAAGAAGGTGCCATTCAGAAAGGTGTTTAGGTGACTAGGAAAAGAGAGGGACGTCGTGGGCGTCTGCAAGCAGGAGAGCAGAGGGGCTGAGCTGGGTGGGCAGTCAGGCCTCTTGGACACTTGTTTGGGCTATGTGCCAGGAAAGGGGGGGTTCCCTGGGGCCCGGAGAACCTCCAGGGAGGGGAGTGGAGGGTCAGTTGTATAGACTGGATACAGACTCTTGTTTAGGAAGTCCAGGGAGAAAGAGCTTTGCTTTCTCACCACCCTGGGCACTGGTAAGAGAGGGCTGCATTGGCCCAGAGGGCAGGAAGAGCCAGAATCTCCAAACTGCATGATGAAGCCGAAGGGGTCTTGGTTTGGGGTGCCGGGGTACCTAGGACTCCTGGCCGAGGGTGTGCACAGACATGAAAGACAGATGAGAAAGGAGGCTTTACTTCATCAGTCAGTAGCTACCCTTTCCTATATACTCCCTAGAAGTATTATGCTGGAAAACATAAATTAAGCCGAGAGACCTCAGGGGGAGTTTCTGTTTCTCCGTCAACCTGTCACCAAATGAGAGGCATGTCAGGATAGAAGAGTCGCAGAAAACTGGAGGGCAGGGACTGTGTGTGGAGACCGGGCAAAAACAGAGGCTGGCCACTCCACAGTGGGAAACGGCAGGCACGCCCCCTGGGCCACTGTGTGGCCTCTAACCCCTAGCCTGGGGCAAAGACAGAAGACAGGACCCATTCTGTGGCAGACAGTGGGGCTACAGACCTGGTTTCCTTCCTCAGAGGGGCTTTAGGGTGTTTTCTGCTCCATACAGTCTCCCTGAAGCCTGAAGTTGAGTCACTGACCACACAGCAGGGGGCTACAATGATGAGCCAGCCAGACCCTGCCCTGCAGTTGCCAGGGAAGGAATCGATAGCGTCGGTCAGGAATTCCCTGGCGCCTGCCTCTCCCTTCACTGGAGAAGGGCGTTTGCAGCCTGGACAGACTCTAAGTTCTTCTCCTGCTGAAAGGCCAGGAGATGAAACGCCCCTCCTGGGCCTGCAATAAACTCGGTGATGTTGCCCCGCTCACCCCAGGCCTCTGCCATTGTATCTGGGTCACCCTCACAAGTCACCTCTTTCAGGACAGGAATCCTCCGCCCCACCCCACCCTCTGAGGTTCTCTTATCTGAGCCAGCTCCCTGACCACAGTAATGGTGGAGGGGTCAGCACTTGACCCCAGGCCCGGCCAACTGAGTCCTTGTCTGGGCGGGATCTTTCAAACAGGAGGCGGGAGAGGAAAGGCATTTTGTCTTGGCGGAACAGTGGAAGAGATGAAAGCCCGGAGTCCCCAGAGGCTGCGATCCTGACCTCACAGAGAAGCCACTTGAGAGAATGAAGTTGATTCACAGGGAAAAGCAGGGGACATGAGTCAGAGCAAGATGGGGACGGAGACACTTGTCCCTGGTTCCGGCCATCCCCAAGGCTAAGGCGACCCTGCCCTTCCCGCAATTGGCTCTATGAGCCAATAAATGCCACTGCTGATGCGTCAGCTTCTTGCTATGAGGTTTCTGTCACTTGTAATCAAAGCCTAATGTCCCTCTCATACCCAGCGCATAGCAGTGGAACATGAGAAGCTGATCGTGCACCCACAGAGGGAGCCGGAGGGGGAGGCACAGTCCTGGGGACAGTGGGGGGTGGGGGCAGACAGAACAGAGTGGGAACAGAATGCCGTTCGAACAGCAGCCTTTCTTCTGGGGGATGGCTGCACAGGAAGAAGCTGTCCCAAACAAAGCAATGAAGACCCTGCCCTTGGCTTTGTCCGTCTGCAAGCAGAGGGAAAAGCCCTCCTGCAAATGGTAGAGAAGGCCATGCTCACACGGGCTGCACTGTCCCAGCTCAGCCGAGGCCGGACTGGAGCAGGGAAGGGGGCCCATGCTGGAGAGATGATTCGGGAAGGGGAGTGATTCAGACGGCACCATGCGGTGTATCAGGCAGAGATTCTCACCAGACCCTCAAAGAGGAGGCGAGAGGAAGCAGAAATGAGTATTAGAAGCCCCCAGGGTGAGCTAGAGGTGCTGTTTACCATGCTTTTTAAGGGAGCTGGTGGAAGATTATAAACGATATTTAGTCATTGTCAATAATCTTCTGGTCTTCATAAAGCTCAAAGTCAGCGAAGCCCCTGGCCCGGCCCACCCCACCCCCAAACCTACCTTAATCATTGTAGCCAAGCCTGTGTGCCCTGAATGTTGCCGCTCCTTATAGAACAGGGGAGAGGAGTTTCACGTGAATCAGAGAGGGCCACAAGGAGACACAACAGGGACCAGGAAGCGGCTCCTGGGGGAGAACTGGTCTACCACCGGCCTCCACTTAAAGCTGTGCTGGGCCACCCTCACAAACGAGACCCCTCGCAGGCTCTTCAAGTCCACACCCCACTTACGCGGTGTCTACCCGTTCTGGGAGTGGTGTGCACAGAGGTGAATAACACAGACAAGGCCTCTGCCTTCAGAGACTCACGTGGCAGGCGGAGACAGAAGCAACAAGCAAGTAAACAAATCAACTGCCTTTTGACCCAGCGATCCCACTGCTGGGATTATAAACCTAAAAATCCTGAAACACCAATTCAAAAGAATCTACCCACCCCAATGTTCACAGCAGCACAATTGACAATAGCCAAGTGCTGGAAACAGCCTAAGTGCCCATCAGTCAATGAGTGGATAAAAAAACTGTGGTACATTTACACAATGGAATTCCACGCAGCAGAAAGGAGGAAGGAGCTCCTACTCTTTGCTACAGCATGGATGGAACTGGAGAGCATTACGCTAAGTGAAATAAGCCAGGCGGTGAGGGACAAATACCATATGACCTCACCTATAACAGAACTTAGTAAACAAAACAAACAAATGAGCAAAATAGAACCAGAGGCATGGAAACAAGGAACAAATTGACAGGAACCAGAGTGGGAAAGGATGGGGATAAGGGAGGGAAGAGGGGGAAGGGTCTAGTTAAAGAACACGAAAAAGTGACCCACGGACATGGACAACAGAGTGGGGACTGACTGTGGGAGGGGCGGGTGGGTAAGGCGGGGGAGAGCAACGGGGCAAAATTGGGACAACTGTAATAGAGCAACAGTAAAAAAAAAATTGAAAAGAAAAACAAAACGAATCAAGGAGCAAGGCACATACAGACTGTAAAAAGGATGTGAGGTGCCCTGTTCAGCATCTGCTGGAGTGGAGATAGAGGCCCAGAGACTACAAGACCTGCCCCCCAGCAGCAGCCCCAGGGGCAGAACCCAGCCCCCAGTGGCTGTACCCTAGCTGTTTCTCCGCCTCCATTCTAGGGCCCCAGGGATGCCCTGCGGCTCTATCCAGAACCGCCCAATGGTCTTTTTGGCAACTCCTAAGAGGAAGTCCTGCTGGCTTAAGTCCGCCCTGCCTCTGGTACATGATCAGGGTAATAGTCACATGTCTATTTTTGCCAGGGACACTCCCAGTTTACACCTGTCATCCTGGAGTAACTATTAATAGAGTATTAATATTATAATAATATTAACATTATTAATAGAACCCACTTTCACTTGTAAAATAAATAAAATAAGTTATATGCCCCCCGCACTTGTGGAGTACCCAAGTCTCTGGATCCCTGGAGCATCTTAACGCCTGAATGAATAGGTGTTTTGTATCTCTGCATCTTCTCCAGATGTCGGACCACACAAGGAGTCCTGTCCTGTCCTGCCCCTGGAAACCTTGGGGCCCACCTCCCTGGACACTGCTCAGTATTTGAGAGGCCTGACAACAGGGGAGGCATCTCTTCAGATGGCCCGCCCTGCCTCACTCCTTTCCACCCCCTGGCCACGGCTCTGCCTGCCCATTGGCCCCTGCCCCTGCCAGGATTTCTTCCGAAGACAGAGCTCACACTCACGATGTTAGAAGTTTCTGGAGAGAACCAGCCATGCCCTGGGCACAAGAAAGCATCACTAAAGATTTGCTGAATTGGAGCAAAAACACAACAGCTTAGGTGAGCTGCATCTTGGAGAGGAGCCCAGGGTTCCCAGGTTGACCCAAGCACACAAGCTGCGGAAATGCCCCTTCCTCCCGAGAAAGCCTCATGACATTTGCCATGCACATCCGCCCCTGGCCTTACAGAGCCCCTGATCTCCTGAGTTTGCCCCCATGAGTGTCTGGCTTCTTGGTCCTCAGCTTCCTGGACTAGAATCCCTGTCCTGCCCCAGAAATGACGGGGTAGGCGGGGGTCTCCTGTGATGGAATGATTTCAGCTCAGTGTGGACAGCAAGGATCCCAGCCGCCCGGAAGGCAGGCCCTGAGCCAGGCAGCAGCCCCGTCTACCTGTGCTCATCCTCTGCCCACCGCCCAGCACCGCCCCCCCCCCCCCAGCCCTCCCAGCATCGCCCCCAGCACAGCTGGGCGGCAGCAGGCGGCCTCTTCATGCAAATTAAATAAAACAACCTTTTTATCCGCCGGCTGATTCTCTCTTTTGAAGAAATCAACTACAAATTCATTTTTGGGGAGAAGCAATTATGATGATGGATGGAATGTCAGAGGAAGGGAATCAAACAGAAACCAGAGGCCCAGGCTGGGGGGAGGGGGGAGCCTCACGGAGCAGAAGAGTGGGGACAGGCCCTTTCAGCCCCCATCTGGGCAGAGTGTCTGCCCTTCCTTCCCCCTCCCCGTTCGTGGAGTAGGAATGCCGCAGGAAGGGCCGCTCCCACTGCGGTGATAGTCCGCTTCGGCTCTGGAAGAAGAGGTCGTCCATAGCTTGCCCCCACTAAACCACGAGCACTTACGGAGCCAGGCACTTTCTAGGCATTATCTCATTCAACCTTCACAACTGCTGTGCGAAACAGAGCCGAATTTACCCATTTCGTACGTGGGGAACCGAGCACAGTAACTGACTTGACCAAGATCGTGCAGCTAAAAGGGGAGCAGACTTTCCTCCCCCTGCAACATCGGCCCTTGCAGGGGAAGGGCGGATCAGCTCAGGGCCCTGGAGATCAATTAGCCCACTCCCCTCCCACCTTGCCTGTCTCCAGGTGGGCCGATCCTTGGAGAAATCTATACATTTATTCAACACAGTTTCAGGCACAGTGCAAGGATGCAAGAGCTCCAAGTTCACAGTCAAAGGCTTCAGCTACCCTAGCCTTGTGGGTTGTGAAAGTTGGAGACCAGAAAAATCCATGGACTTGACACAGGACCTCAGTGGAAGCCCAGCTCCGCTGCCCTAACTATGGGCGCAGCGGCAGTCAGCGCTGGACAGGAAGCCGGAGCCGCCACAGTGGAGGGACTCACGAGTCCGCCCAGCGCCAGCCCAGCACCAGGAGCCCCTAGCACTCCGGGAAGGGCCGAGCTAGAGGCAGCGTCTGCCAGCCTGTCAGTTCTGGGGAAATCCTTCACCGAGATGAGTCTGGGCTTTTACTTCAAACGCTCCTCCAGTAAAGACCTGCTAATTGTTTGAAACACATTTTCACCGAAGTGTGAATTCTCTCTCTCTCTCCAAACCTCCTGTGAATTCCAGGAGAGCTCAAGCTGCTTCCAGTCGGGGAAGCTGTTCCTTTGCCTAGAGCGGTGGAGACTGGGATGCCAGGGACCAAACCTCACCTGCTGTTCCACCTCTCATGGACTCTGGGGGACGTGTCATCCCAGGAAAGCTGAGGTGACACCCTGGGTGCTGTTAGCCCAGGGAAGTGGGAACTGAACCTGAGAGGGAGGCAGGAACTAAACCCACAGGGCTCCATGGCCCGAGGGTTTGGGGCTCACTGCAGACGCCACCCACCTTCTGGTGATAATCGACTACCCAGGTATTAAAAACAATAGCTAACAATTCCAGGAAGCTTGCTAGTGGCTGGCACTAAGTGCTGTACATATTAAATATTCATACGCATTAGAATCTTCACTGCAACCTATGGAATAAAGAGGATTTTGTCCCCCTTTACAGATAAGGACACTGAGGCACTGAGAGTTTGAGTAACTTGCCCAAGGTCTCTGTCCTCTGCTAAGCAGAGGAGATGGGACTGAACCCTAGGTAGCCGGTCCGGGCTCAGGGTGCAGGAGATGGGGTTGGGGGTGCAGAAAACACAGGAAGAAGTGAGTGGCTGCCACTCTTCCTCCCTCCCCTGTGCCAAGGTCCTGCTCAGAGGTCAGGCAAGGCAGGGAAACCAAGGAGCACTGGGAGGAAGAACAGAAGCACTGGAGTTATAGGATCTGGCCACAAATATTTACGAGCCATGTGAGCATGGGAAGTAATTAGCCTTTCTCTGACTTCAGTTCCTCACCTACAGAATGGAAATGATGATACCTACCAGCAAGGTTATTTTCAGGAGGCAAGATAATCAGACGCTCACAGGACCCTGAGAGTGAGTGTTCCTTTAAATTTTGTGCCAGAGGCCCCTCATTAGTCTCTCCCTAGTCCTCACCCTGGAGATAATTACATGTTAAGAATCTAGACCAGAAAATCTCTGGCCAAGAGTAGACAATACATAATCAAATGAATAAAAGAGAAATGAATGCTCGTAAGTGAATGAATGACAGTCAGCTCTAGGTCATTCATTCATGTCTAATCTTGTCAAGCCCTGTGCAGGACCACCGTCCTGAGGGCTCCAGGATGAGAAAGCACGTGCCCTGCCCTTGAGGAGCTAACAGTCTAAGGGGAGCCCTGCCAAGCTGAGGGTGCCATCTCTGCCTTTTGCTGCCCACCCAGGGGCTGGTCTGGTTCACACACTGGTCCTACCCTGTTTGAGGGACCTGCCAGATCCCTGACTGCAGGTGAAGCCTTGACTCCCAGACAGAGACCTCAGTCTGGCCTGCAGTTCTGGGGAAGGTAAGACCCCTGCTTCTTAGTACCTTCTCCCCAGGCACTAGACCAGCTCAGGACCCATACCCCACACTAGGTCTTGGGTATGGGAGGGAATCTGAGAACTGTGTCTTAGGGGACCCCCTCTTCAGCCCCTTCCACTTGGGATGAACAGAGCCTCGCAGGCTGGGGGTCCTCAGAAGGCGGCAACTAAGACTTAAAAATCCCACTCCCACAGGAAGGGGACCTTGAACCAGCAAGGGAGGAAAGATGGCGGGGAGAGGAGAGCAACATTCCCAGGGCCAGATCTGCTGGTTAACGAACAGCTGGAAGGCACAGCTGGAAGCTGAATTCCAAACATCAAGAAGATCCGTCCCTGGGGCCTAAAATTAGGGATGGCAAATGGGGTGTCTTTGCTGGGAGACCCTCCAGGCTGCAAGGGTCAGGGGCCTCTCATTGATTTCTGCCCTAGCCCCAGGACAGGAATCTGGGGGCAGGGCAGGAAATGGAGGGCTGCAGGGGATCAGAGCAGGGGGGAGGGGAAAGAGGAGAACAAAATCGGAAGGGGAGAGGGGAGAGGACACGCAGCAAAGAGTGTTCTCTGGGCTGCAGAGTGTCTGTTCCCAGGACCCATGGCACAAGGACAGAGGGACTGGGAGACACTGGGCACTGATTCCTGTGACCTTGCATTTCTGGGAGAAATCTCCCATACGGTGCAGCCCCTCCCTCGAACCCTCTTCTCTGAACTCCACGAGCTTCCAAGTCCGAGAGCTGCAGGTCTGAATCAGTCTTCCATCTGTAAAATGGGGGAACAGCTTCGACACTCAAGGCTGCCCCACTTTTCGGTGAGGGAATGTCTGCAGAGAGCTCAGCCCATGCCTGGGAGAGGACGCAGGAAGAGCCTAGTTCTGTGTGGCTGGTGCTACCTTTGCAGTATGGCCATAGCAGCGGCTGAGCCGACTCGGATGCTCTCTCCGACCAGAAAGGCCGGCTGCTGAGCAGAGGGACCTGGCCAAGGCCCGGTGAGACCTCCCAGCTTCTCCAGCCTGTGGGCAGGTGTGCCTGGCTGGTCCTTGCCTCTTCACAGTGGCCGATCAGTGGCGCACAGGGCGGAGGCCTCTCCGCAGCGGGCCTCATCAGAGACCGGCGCGTAGCTCATTTAAAGATCTAAGTGGAGCGTATTTCTCCTGACTCGGCAGTTTCAAGCGGCTTCTATTGTGTCCAAATAAACGCTGAAGTCACAGCAATGAGTTTTCTGGGTGTTGGGCCCATTTAAGTGGAGTGGAGAGTGGCCAGGGGGAGCAGACTGGGGCTGGGCAGCTAGAGAGGAGCCTGAGCCAGCTCAAGGACCAGGCCAGGGACCCCTGCCTGGGAGATGAACTTTTAGACCTGGAGGTTCCTGCCAGGGACTGGAAAAGCTCAGGTGTCCATCACAGACTTTCAGAGCTGGCAGGGACTGGTGACATTGTTAAGACTGATCCTGCAACATCATTTAAACTGATCCTTCATGCAACAGATCGGACACTGGGGACCTGAGAGAGACTGCAGACGGCTCAGAGTTGTCCATCAGGTCCGAGTCAGGTCTGGGGCTTTTCGACTCAGGCATTATTAATACAAAACCGGTATTCCCCGGCATGCTGCAGCTTGTGTCTGCAGCCTCATTTAACTGGCACACTGGCTCTGAAGGGATGGAGTCACTAGTCTCACTTCAGAGTTGAGGAAAGAGACGCTCAGAGAGGTTGGGTGACTTGCCCAAGGTCACAGAGCAGATGAGTGGTAGCTTTGGGTGTTCTACTCTTCTGACCATCCCAGGCTGGGTGGGGATGTGCCTCTCACTCTCCTGGGGCTCTGGGGACAAAGCTTTGTTGTGCCTCAAGAAGTCCCACCTTCTGGGGTACCTTGGTTTCCCCAGGCTGACAAAACTCCTGCCTCCCAGGAAGTCCCTATTTGGTAGAGGAGCCAGGGTCTCTGCTCAAGGTTAAGTGCTGGAAGAAAGAAAGAGAGTGGAGAATTTGAGAGGCAGCCTGAGCAAGTGCAGCTAGTGGGGGAATGGGTGGCAGAAATGCCACCACTAAAGCCCCATCCCTAGGCCAGACCAGACCAGATCAGACCAGAGACAGAAGCGGGGTCTGCACCCAGTGCCTCCCAGGGAAGTCCTGACAGACAGGGCTGTGCCCCAAGAGATCCAATGGGACACCTGTCATTTGCCTAAGGGACGGAGGTCCTGGGGGCAGTGCAGTGCAGGCTGGGGACCTGGCCTGGGGGCAACTCAGAGTGTGCAGCCCCAGCAGGCAGCAGAGGGCCTATCCAGTGCCCACTGGGCCTCCTGCAGGGAGAGGCTGAAGTTCCGGTGCCTGCTGTGGGCTGTAGAAAGGGCTCTTCGAGTGTGGCCACTGGACTGTGGGACTGGAGTGGGGATTTTGGACACTTGGGGGTACACAACATCGGGACAGATCAACCTGACTGCAAGGGGTGCTCTGCTGTCCAAAGGATCCTCCTGTGAACAGCCCCATGTGGTTAATCAATAACAACATGGTAACCACAACAATAGCAACAGCCACCCCTCACCACACCCGGATTTGGCGCCAGGCCCGGTGCCAGCTCAGGCCTCATGTTACAGGTGAGCAATCGGTGGCTCGGAGGCACAGAACGACTCACCCAATGGTGTGCTGTCCTAAACAGGGGTGCAGCCCTGTTTCGTGCGATACCGAAACCAGGGCACTTCACTCCAACTAGTGTCCACGCCCCAGCAGTCAGCCAGGCGCCCCCTGGAGACCCTGACGATTTGGTGTTTAACATTTCTTCCAGAAAGGTTGGTGCTGAAGGGGTCGGAAAGGGCAGGGGAGAAGGAGGAAGGGCACATGTCAGACGAAAGAAGAGCAGAAGACAAGGCACCCGGACTGGGTTGTGGTTTCTAGGCTGAAGCAGAAGGTGCCGCAGGAGAAGAAGAGAGGCTGTGGGGGAGGGGAGGGGGGAGGAGATAAAGGAGCAACAGTTTCAGGAGGGACGGACACCTGCTCTCCCAACCCATCCCCAGGCCCGGCGTTTCCATCTCTCATCATGAGGCCCCGTTCACCCTCATCTACCTTTTTGCTCTTTCCCTCTTCCCTCCATCTCAGACAACCAGATGATTCCACCAGTAAATGTCTGTGGCCTCTGCACCGCCTCTTCCCCACCAGTGCCTGAATTGGGGCCCTCATCCTCATCATCATCACTGTCATCTCTCACCTGGACCACTGCCACTGCCCCCCACTGGCCTCAGCCTCCTGTTCTGCCAGGTTCTTCTTCCTAAGGCCCTGGTCACATCCCACCTCTGCTCGAAGACCTTCAAAGGCTGGCCACCACCTACAGAATCAAGTCCAGATGCTTCACTGTGGCGTTCAAGGCCCTTGGCGATCTGGCCCCCGTGCTCCTTTTCCCTGTCTGCCAGCTCCTCTCCCCGTTACCACGCGCCCTTCCCTTTCTGGCCTCATTTCACCTTAAACGTCGTCGTATCGTGTCGTGCCCTGCCCTGCCTCCGGCAGAGCTCTCCCCTCTGGTCGCCTTCAGCCCCCTTATGTTTCCTTGCAGCACGGTCAACAGCTGACGTCCAGCACACTGGACTTCCCATCCCCCTGCCCCCAGCAAGCGGGGGTGGTTTTATTCAGAGCCCGTCACCGAGCCCAGATCAGCGCCAGCAGAATCGCAGGCCCTCGATACTTGCTGAGCACGTGAACGACTGCCCTGCTGCCCCACACTCTGTACCTGCTGCTGCGACCAGTAACACTTCACAGTTGTCCCCACGGGGCCCGTGCATCTGTCACTTGCCTTTGCACTTTGGCTGAAATGGGAAACTTGACTCATCTCTAGTAACTCCTCCTCCAGGCAGCCACCCTCCTTGCACCTACCTCAGTCGGCCTCAGGATGGTGCTTGTAAAGGGCTAGTGTTTCATCACTTGGCTGGAGGCCTTTTTACAAAGAATGAAAGGTCTCTGGTCTTATCTGCCTGGTACCACACTGGGTATGTACTAGGTACTCAGTAAATATTTCTTGAGCAGAGAGAATAAAAACTTGATTCAGCAAACATTTTTCTGAAACTTAACTACTCCCAGCCAAACTCTGGGTTGGCCAAAGCCCTACTGTGTGCCAAACACCATGCTGGGTGGGTTCCACAATGTGCCAGGTCCCATACTGGGAGAGGCCCTACTCTGTGCCAGGCTCCCAGCTGAGAAAGTGCCTACTGTGTGCCAGCCTGAGTTAGCCAAAACCCTACTGTGTGTAGATCTCTTTTGGATGATTTGCTATGATGGGGAAGGGGGCAGCTATGTGCCTGATTTCGTGCTGAGAGTACACCTACTATGTGCTAGGTCCTGAACCAAGACCTGGGGAAACAAGAGAAGTAAAAATCAGCCCCTGCCTTCAAGTACCTCATCATCAGCCTGGGACAAGTGGGAGAGGCAGGGGAAGAAGGAAAGCACAGGGGAGATTAACAATAACTATTCTGGCAAATAATGAGCGCATGGAAGGCCATCTGTGCTCAAGGCTCCTGCCTGCTTGTCGCCAGCAAGGCCCAGTGCAGGAGCCCAGCTCGGCTCTGGGGAGCAGCTGGGCTCTCCATCAGTTTGTCACTGCCCTGGGGAAGGGCCACCCAGCCTCCTCGTCTACAGCCCTGCAGCCCACTGCCTGCCAAGTGGATGGGCAGGAGCTAGTTATTCTAAACATACAGCCAAGGTCGACCACGGTGAAGTGGGGTGTCTTCCCTCCTGCTGGAGCTGAGATGGACACTCCTTGAGCTGGGAGATGCTCAGGGTCCAGGATACAGAGGGCAGCTCCTGGAGCCTCCCCGAGGAGTGTGGGTCAAGGTCACTGCCAGGCAGCTCAGCCTGAAGGAAGGCACATCACAAGGTCTATGGAGAGACAGAAATGGGCCCAAGGCCAGATTCACTTGAGGGATGAGGGTGGGACCCAGAGAAGGGCTCAGCCAGCAACATGCAACATGTCTCAGACCCCATTTTACAGACAAGAAACAGGCTCAGAGTGGTCAAGCAACTTTCCCAAAGTCACACAGCTGGTAAGCACCAGGTCACTTGGCCCTGGAGTGCCTCTCTGTGCCCATGATACTGGAGTTGTTCTAAATGGGTATGAGCTCTCGCTTCACACATGCACACATGCACACACACACGCACACGTCATTCCCCTTCCCAGAACAATGCTATGAAATAATTTTTATTGCTCCAACCCTAGCGGTGCAGAACTCGGAACTCTGGAAGGAGAATTGGCTTGCCAGAGAGCACAGCTGAGACTCGACCACACTGGCATTCCAGATTTTTAAATGTGCTTGCGCCTGCTCACAAAACACACGTCTGTTAAATAATACAAAGAAAAAAGTTAACAGCACCATCGCGCCATCCAGAAAAATCGCTGTCCGCATTTTGGTGCAGGTCCTTCCAGGCTTTTCTACATTTATAAAATGGTATTTTCCCAATCAAACAAAACATTTTCCCATAAAAAACGTGCATCGCTCCATAATTTCCTTGATAAACCCGAACAGCCGGGCAGTCGGGCTGTGGCCAGTGCTTGAACCCATCTTCCCACGCTCTCTGGTGGTCAGGTGTGCGGGAGACAAGCCTAGCAGGGGCTTGCCAGCCTGCGTCTGGGCTTGGCTGCATCGGCCCTGGGCTGTGCAGCTGGCGGGCAGCACATGGAGTGACAGAGAGTGTGGCCCAGTCGGTGCCCTTGATCCCAACACCCACCTTTCTCTGGTAAAGGCGAGACACTCCATGAGATTTGTCCCTTTATTTTTAGAGACTATCTTAAAAATTATTTTTATTAAATGTGTTGGAGTGACATTGGCTCATAAAACTATATAGGTTTTAAGTGCACAGCCCTATCACACGTCATCTGTGCACTGCACTGTGTGTTCACCAGCCAAAGTCTAATCTCTTCCTGCCACCGTGCACTTGACCCCTTTACCCTTCACTGCCCCACCCCCTCTCCCTCTGGCGACCACCACACTGTTGTCTGTGTCCACGAGTGTCATTTGCTCACTTGTTGCCTGCAGTGCTGTGTCCCACATGAGTGAAATCATATTGTCCTTCACCTTTCCTGTCTGACTCACTTCCCTGAGCATGTCTGTCTTGATGAAAACGTGGTATTTCCCCTGCTGGGGAGCAGAACTGTGGCTTTGTGGGGGGGCCATAATCTGTGGGAGCTGACCTCATGAACGACCTTGTGCTGTCACCTGCCAATCACACACATACCCCCTTGGGATGTTGGGGCTCTGATGCCATAGTGAGGTGGCAGGTAGGGTCTGGGAGGCATGGCTGCAGGCTAGGACAGAAGGTTTTTAAATGTTGGCCAAGGCAGGGCGAGCCACAGGTGCTGGGATCCAAAGGAAGTGCTTCCCTCCCAGAGCACCAAGAAAGAGGTGCGGGTCACGCAGCTGAGAGGAGGTGGCCTCGCGGAGGGAGCAGGCTGTGCCAGGAGGCCAAGCTGCTCTGGGTCAGACGGCTGTGAAGCAGGACACAGGAGTCCTCGGAGGCTCTGGCTACGCAAGCAGAGGCTGGGACAGGGGCTCTGCAGCACCTCTGAGAAGCCAGCACAGCCTTGCCTTCAGAGTGAAGAAGAGTGGACCATGATCAAGGACATGAACAAGAAAGGGACAGCAGATACCCAGGGGTCCTTGGTTTAAGAGCAAGGCCACATGGAGGAAGGGACAGCACATACCCTGGGGTCTGCATTTCTCCTTCCTTCTCCTTCATCTTCTTCCCATTGCACACCTGGGGGTGACCATGTGACTGCTGGGGGCCAAGTGGCCAGGGCCCAAGGCCCCCTCTCCACACGGCGTGGCTTCTGTCCTACTTACATCGGCACCACCGATGCCAGGCTCTTGCAGATTAATGAGGCCACAGCTGAGGCCCTGCACCCAGGGACTGGCCTTGTTTCTAGGTGACCAGGTACTTGAGCCTAAATTAACTTTGACTACCCTTTGTGCTCCCCCCTCCTCGGGCTGGGCAGGAGGAGAGGAAAGGAGAGGAGATGGAGAAAGGGCAGGAAAAGGAGGAAAGAAAAGGGGGAGAGAGAAGGAGGGGACGAGGAAGCAGAGGAGGGAGGGAAGGGAGTAGAAACCGGGAGGCAGAGGGAGGGAGGGAGGAGAAAGCAGTGAAGGGCAGGGGCAGAGATGCAGAAGGGCAGCCTGCTGGGGTAGGAAGCGTGAGGTGGCTCCATGCTTCTCCCCTCTCCGTCAAACAGCCCCTCTAGGACCTGTGTAAGGTCTCGCTCTCCCCCGCCCCCACAAGGAAAGTGAAGGTCCTCCCAATTAGCCGCCTCAGCCTAGGCACGCAGTCAGAAAGGAGAGAAGGCCCTGCTTTATAGATGTGAAAGCAGGTTCAGGAGACTTTCTCCAAGTCACAGGGTGGGGAGCCTGTGATTGGGTAGAGGGCTGCAGCTCAGGCCTCCCGACTCCCTGTCCAGTGCTCATTCTGCTGTACGATATGCGCCACACAGTGACAAAAGCCTACACATCCCTCAAAACCCCACTCAAAGAGCCCCTCCCCCAGGAAGTCTCCTCAGGGATCCCAGGACCTCCTGCAGCGCTTCCTACAGGCCATCAACGGCTGATGGTTCCTCTGTGCCCAGGTCCCAGCACACTGCAGGCACTGAATGAATGAATAAGTGAATGAATGGGATTAGGTTTTTGGGTAAAATAAATCTGGGTTGAATCCCCACTCCATCTCTCATTAACTCAGTGACTACTGGTGAGTTTCTGAGCCTCACTTTTCTCATCTCTAAAATGGATCCCTTGTAGGGTTGGAAAATGAATGCCATTACGCAATCCCTCATTTATTCACTTATACACTTACTAAGCACCTACTGCGTGCCAAGTAGGCTCCATGATAAGCACTGTGGGTAACCAGTGGAAATAAACTGACGCGGTCTGTGCCCTCATGGAGCTCAGGGCTTGGTGGGACAGACAGACAATAAAAACGTGTACGAATGAATGACTATTCAATTGCGTAAGTGCTAGAAACAAAAAAAAGACAAAATGCGAAGATAGAGAACAATGAATGGGCGGAGCCTAACTTGAACGTGGTGGTCAGGGAGGGCTTCTGCAAGGAGGGAACATGTAAAGCTAAGATCTGAAGGCTGAGAAGGAGCCTGGACTTCTGACTGGGGAAAGCTCTCCAGGTAGCGGGAGCAGCAGGAGTGATGCTGTGCAAGGTCGGTGACAGGGAGTGTCAGTGTTACCATTGAGGTGTCCGCATTGTGTCCTCTGCGGAAGGGGCTCTGTAGGCTGACCCAAGACTGCGTGGGGAAGGCAAGGGAGGAGGTACCTGCACACGCCCCTCAGTCCTTCCTTCCGCTCAGCCACTTGCTCAGCACACACATGTTGAGCCCCTGGTCTCGGTAGACTGTGTACCTTTCTGCTGGCACTGGGCAAACCCTGACACCGCCCTGGACTCATAGCCAGGTCTGGGGGGTCTCGCCACTGTACCAGGATGCTGGGCAGTGGCTGCTCCTGCCTGCATCTCCCAGGCCCAGAGCTCATCTGAGAACTTGCTCAAGAGAGGTTCACGAATGCCCTTCTGTGGCGGAAGCCACAGCCACGGCAGGGGCCCAAGTGCTCATCAGAGGGGCAGTGAGAGGGAAGCTTGGGCCCCTCCTTGAAGGCTGACATAAAGCAGGTGGTCTTCCTGGAGCGAGCAACGGGAGCCACCAGAGGGCTTGGAGGGGGCAGCACTGAGCCACGTGTGTGGGTCTCCAGGATGTCTGGGGGTGGGGTGAGGGGCTGAGGCAGAAAAACAGGTAGGAGGACACGTTTGTGTTCCTGGGCTTGACCTGCTTAGTGCAAGGAGTTTGGGGGAGTGGGGAGAGTGTACACACACCCACGCACATGTGCACACACGCAGGTCCCAAGGCTTAACCAGATTAGTGTAAGAAGACTTCGGAGAGACTGTGCACACACCTGCAGATCCACACATGTGTGTGCAGGCATGTATGTGTACCTCTGCATACACACAAGGACACACACATATCACCAAAGAAACCTGGCACAGACACACAAGGACATACAAGTTCAGGCCACACGAAGGGCAGAGTGGAGAAGTGCCTGCTGGTGTGCACAAAGGGACATACTCCCATGTGTACCCGAAGGCACACACACACATGCCCATAGGAGAAGGGACAAGCAGGGCAAAACAACCTGGGTCCAGGCCTATTCCTCCAAGAACAAGTGGGAAGGCCAAGCTGGCCCTGTGTTGGGTGGTGGTATTTTAGGCAGCAAGAGGCGGGGGCGGGATATGCCCAGAATGGGCCCGGAGTGCACCAGTTTGCTGAGGCCAGGTGAACACCTCAGCCCACCAGTCAGCTGCCTCCCACTCTAAAAAGGCAGCTACGATAAGTGACAGCCCACTTGGCTGATGTGGGGCCTGGCATGGGCTGTCGTCCACCCTGCCAGCAGGGTGGGAAGGGGCAGGCATGGGATGTGGGAGCTGGGCCTGACCCCATGCTGCATATCCCCCAAGCACCCTGAGAAGCACACGTGTGTACACATGCACCCATGGGCAAGCACATGGACTGGCAGAGAGAGACACAGAGATCGATAGACTGAGGATGAGCATGCACTCATGGCACCAGTACACAGAAACATGGTCCTGAGTCATCCAAGTCCCTCATGTCACCACAGAGGCATAGACATGTGGCACACGCCTGCACACAGATACACCTCCAGAGACATACATCACCTGCTCATGCACACATGCTGCCCAGATCCATGGAAAAACAGGGCACATGCACACACCCCCACACACAAGCCAGCCAAAGAAACAGACAGAGAAGGCAATCACACAGGCTACACCGTGCATACACACGCACACCCCAACACACCCAGATAGACACCGAGCACACACACGCAAGCCCCAACACACCCAGATAGACACCGAGCACACACATGCACACCCCAACACACCCAGCTAGACACCGAGCACACACACGCAAGCCCCAACACACCCAGATAGACACCGAGCACACACATGCACACCCCAACACACCCAGATGTGCACCAAGCACACACACACACGCCCCAACACACCCAGATGTGCACCAAGCACACACACACACGCCCCAACACACCCAGATGTGCACCGAGCACACAAAACCACACATGTGGAGGTACACATATACGTGGACACAATAGCAGAAGGCACATAAACACCCTGTCATATGCTATATAGACATGAATACATCAAATACACCAAGACATTTAGGACCAAAGACACACACGTGCAGACACGCCTTGCAAGTGTGCACAGGCACTAACATGTGCATCCACAGAGTGCTCTGACCTCCTGCACGAGGACCTCCTTATTGCCTCCCCTCCCCTCCCTCCTGGACAACAGTGCCAGAGTCTAGTGTTCTGGCTGCTCACCCACGAGGGGCAGACAGAGCCAAGGCCAAGGTGTCCACGACGAAGGTCCAGCGTTTAGAACGGACTCTCAGAGCTGACAGGTGACAGTGCCAAGAGCCAGAGTCTGGGATGTCACCCCCACTCCCAGGCCACCAGACTGCCCTGGCAGCCAGTGGGGCAGGCATCCTGCTCACCCATCTCAGCACTCAGCCTGGGAGCGGGACCCAAGGAACTCTGGTACCCACCCTTTCCAACAGCAACCTCCTCTCTTTCCAGGAGAGGGAAGAGAGGCCTGGAGGAGGGGCAGGCAGGTGTGATTGGTGGGGCCTGGAGCCGCCTTGGCTGGAGACTGGGCCAAGGTGCTGCGTAAGCACAAGCCCAGAAGAGGAAGGTTACTTAGGAAGATTAAATGAGTCACTGTAGCATCTCACCAACAGCCATTTAAATGACTCAACGCCTTGATTGTGAAACCGCCACAATTTATGGGGAAGGCGGCATTCCAGTCGCACACCAGAGAGAGGAAGAAAGGCCAGCATGTGGGCAGAAGGGCTTCCATCTCCAGGAAAAGGGCCACCCAGGGCCAAGTCCACTCCCACACCACTCCTGTGACTAGTGCACTCCGAGGCCCATCCTGGCAAGGTCTTGAAACATTCCTAAAAGAGCCTGGCCCTGAGCCCAGCATCCCTGGGCAGGTGAGAGGAGGCACAGAGCAAAAGCTCCTGCAGACACCCCTCACTCAGAGGTGGGTGGAGATAGAGCCTACGAGGCTGGCCAGGAGCTGATGATTGACGGCAACGGGTGATGAGCCACAAGGGCTGACTGTTCTGTTCTAGTCTCTTTGCTTTGGTATATTTTGAAATTTTCTGAAATAAAACAATTTTAAGCTTTGGATCCCCTTTCTTAGAGTTAACACTCATTCATCACTCATTCATTTATCATGCATTCATTCCATCCATCATTTTCACAGAGGTCCTGTGCTCAGAGAGCTCACTGTCTAGTAGGCTCATCTGTATCACTCTGGGTGAGGCTCGGCACCTGTGGGGGTGTAGGCAGGTACAACGCACCCCAGGGACAGAAAGGGGCTGACTTGACCTTTGCCAGGGAACGGCCATGCACATGGCACTACCATTGGAACTTTGGGGCAGGTCAGCAGTCCCCCCAGAGCTGGGGCGGGACACACGGAGATGACCTGCTGTGAGCTCTCACATCCCAGGAATGGCGGCCCCCATCACCTCTCTGCGTTCTGCCGGTTTCTGCAGACATTGGGTGCGGAATGTACCTGGACCCACAAGTGGGCCCTGTGCAGTGTGTCTGCGCACTCACATGGACACTCACTTCTGCCCCCAAGTGCCCACCACACCTCCCTCAACGGCCCTGCCCACCCTGGGGGTGAAGGGGCATGCAGCGGCAAGCAGGAAAGGGGTCTCGGCCTGAATTCCAAAGTCTGAAATAGCCCACCACAAATTATCTTTGTTCTGACAGGCTGATTAGCATAATTATCCCATCAGAGAGGAAAAAACTCCAGGAGAGGATGAGGACAGTGGCAGACAGAGAGACAGCTGGGGGCAGAGACAAAGACAGCAACAGGCACACAGAGAGCTGGCACCTTCAAGAAAGCAGCCTCCCCAAAGACTGAGCAGGAATGCTGGCCCCAGGCAGAGCTCTCAGGGAGCCCTTCCCATGTCCCCTCCCGCAGCAGCAGGCTGGCTAAGTGTGGGCTTCAGGAGCCCACAGCGATGCCTCGAGACGGCAGGGCTGGGGTGTGCTGGACAAAACCATTTTGCAGAAGGATGCAAAGACCCTTGCGTCAAGGTTGTCCTGCTGTCATTCAAGTCACGTCTCCTCATTTCCCAACAGCTTTTCAGAATGTGCCAGGTAAGGTGCTAGGTGCTGGGGACTCGGCAAGAACCAGGAGAGCCAACTGTCCTTGCTTTTAGGGAGTGCTCAGCCTGAGGGAGGACAGAGAAACCAGTCGGGTGGTTTAAATATTGTGACAACCGGTCTGAGAGCCTGAGACAGGTGTCCTGGGATGCCAACTAAGGACACGGGATCCAGGTTGTTGGAGGAAGATGTGCAAAAGTTTCTAAAGAATGGAGACCCAAGGAAGGACTGAGTGAGGGGCTGGGGCTGGCCAGATGTTAGTGAGAGCTTCGTCCTTGGCCCTGACAATCCCAGCGTCGTGGTGGATGGCTGTTGCACCCTAACCACCCAGCACCTGCCTCTGAACAAGTTTACCTGTGTTAGCTTCACAACTAGATGGAAAGGTCCTAGCAAGGAAGCACCCTCTTATTTCCTGTGTACCTCCCACAGTCCTGGGCACAGAGTGGGCTTAATAACCCTCACTGAACGGAAGCTCTGTCCATGCTCCGCATGGTGCCACAGGTGGACGGTCCTAGGCTCAGGGCTCTGCTGCTCCCTCTCACTCTCTCTCTGCTCTAAAGGCTGGCCCCCAGATACATGCCCCAAGAGGTTAGACTCAGCCCCAACATCACTTTTCTGGGAAAAAAAAAAGGAAATGATGGTTCTAGGGAAAAGGGCAGAGAGGGAGGGAGAGAGCCAAGCCACCCAGCTGGTCTAGGAGAAAACTTGGGGAGTCCCAAGCAGAGCCCCCCACACCTGCAATGGAAGCTGATTAACCCCAGGGAGTGGGGGAGCTGGAGAGGGACTTAGTGCAGAGAAATGGGGTGGGGGAGAAAAGGAGGGCCTAGGAGTAAACTGGAGACAGAGACAGAGAGAAAGGAAAAGAATGAACAGACAATCAGAGTGAGAGGCATACACCCAGAGAGACAGAGATGGGAGTGAGACAGAGATGGCAGGGAGAGGGGGCTGTGGAGAGGCAATGAGAGGGACCAAGTCAGATGGAGAAAGATTAATACACATGGATAAAAAAGGGAGGAAGAAAAAAAAATTAGAGAGATAGATAAACAGCCCCAAATTATCAGAGGTGAGTGGAGGCGAGGAGGGGCAACGGCAAGGACAGAAAGGACGGAGGGAGACAGAAACAGCATCAGGGAGGAGCAAGAAGCAGGAAGGGGGAAGAGAGGGGGAGACTCGATCCAGGCCAGGCCAAGCCCGGGGTCAGGGCCCTGGGCAGGAGGCTGGTGCCCAGTGTCCTCTGCTCCATCTGTCTGTCCACAGGAGCTCCTCCAATCTTCCACGTTCGGGCTGCCAGGTCTCGCTTGCGCCTCCTGCCCACTTGACTCCTTAAGTACGTCTGGGGGAGGCGGGCAATGGAGAAAACAGCTCCAGGAATAAACAATCCTGCTCAGCCTCCCAAGACCAGGACACTCAGGACGCCAGGCTGAACATGAAAGTCACACCCGTCACGCTTCCAGATGGTTTTCTGTGTGCCCACAAAGAGGCTTGGGAGTTATATTAATAAGGGCAACGGTGAAGCATGCCTTCAGCGTGGCAGGCACTGTGCTACGCTCTGTCTCTGCCTGATTTCTTTGGGTCTTCACAGCAACTCTGACCCGTGTGCCATTATTCACTCCCTTGGAACATCTGAAGCTCAGAGAAGTTCAGGAACCTGCCCAAAGTTACACAGCTGGAAAGTGGTGGAGCTGGGACTCAAATCTCAGCTTTTAATTTGTATTTCTTGTGATCAACAAAGAGGAGTGAGAGTGTGCTGGCCTCTGTGGGAACCCCCTGAACCCCTCTGCCACCGAGGCCCAGAGTCTTTTAGGAAACAATCCCCAGTGAGAGGGTCCCTCAGCCTCCTTCATGCCTTCCGGGTGGGTACTACCTGGAGGCAACTCTGCATTGATTGGTTATAGTGGGCAAGGGCCTCCCAAAGCATGAAATGAGTCACACTGGTCCCAGACTGCCTCTGTCTGCCCCAGTGAACCCCAGGAACAAGGAATTAGCTGATGAGAGTGAGAAGACAGTGTTTAGAGGCAGAAGTCTCTCCCAGAGAGAAGCCTACCACCCTTCTCTCTGTACCACCCTGGCCCTGGAGGCCCCATGGGCAAAGCCAGCTGAGACAGGAGGTCCTGAGAAACCCTGGGCCTGTCCTGGGCAAGTAGAGAGCTGCCCATGAGTCTGAGGGTGCCAGGCTGCTCACATACCTGAGTGAGACCTGAAGCAGATGGAGCAGGTATGTCAGGCTGCTGCACCTCTGCCCTCTGGACAGTGTTAAAGTCCTTCCCCAGATGGTGTCCCCCTCTGACTTGCCCAGAGATTTGCTGGCTAAGGGTTCAGAATTTGTCAGAGCTTAGGTGACCTCCCTGTGGAGGGTACCCTTGAGCTTTGATCTGGCAGCCTCAGCCAGTGCAGCTGGTGAGGACCCTGAGGACAGGAAAGCAGACCACAGGCTCCAGGTGACCAGGGATGGCCTCCACGAGTTACCCATCTCCCTGTCCTCACACACAGGTCATCACAGACAAGTTTGGGTCACTTACGATCCAAAGCCCCACACCTCTGCCCTGCTGATACAGCTGGCACGGGGGAGGGGTTGCCATATGCCAGGCCCTGGCCTAGACGCTTTCTCTTACTTCATTTCTGACAGTCTTCACGGTAACCCTGCAAGGGAAAGCCTCTGTGCCCATTTGATAGATGAGGAAACAGGCTCAGTGAGGTGACTTGGCCGAGACCATACATAGTGAGTAACATAGCCAGGATCCAGCTCTCTTCATGTCCTTTCCACTGTCCCCCTGAAGCCACCCCTCATGATATGACCTGTGCAGCCACAACCAACAGCATCAAACTCAAGCCTCAAGTGGCACTTTGAAAAGTCGAGCCCCGAAGGGATCTGACAGAATTCCCGCGCCAGAGCCCTTAAGGCAGTTCTCACAGCTGCCAGGTTCCCCCTGCACAGCCCAAGCCCGTGAGCTGCCTCAGTTTCTTAGGGAAGGTTCTGAAATGCTGCTAATTCTCCCAATTATAAAACAGATGCCTGTTGATCCCATTAAGGTTTGTCACACAGCAGAGCTGCATGAGTGACAGCTGAACCCGAGGGCCCACCCAGTGGAGCGGAATGCACGCAGCATCCGAGAAAGGAGGCTCAGTTCTCATCCCAGAGCTGCTCTCGCTCCGAGTATGACCTTGGGCAAGTCACTTAACCATCCAAGACGTCTGTTCCTCACCTGTCAAGTGAAGGAGTTGAATTATGTGGTCCCCAAGGCCCCCTGAAGGCTGAACCTTCTGGGAGCCTGTGATCCTGGATTCAATTAAAGTTGACTGGGCTGCCTATCAGCAAATTTAATGACTCTTCAAAGTTGACCAAGGCAGGCACAAAAAGATTATAAATGTAATTTCATGGAAATGGGAAAATACGAGAAAAAGCCAGCAAATTGCAGCTTAACACAGAGGCAATGCTTACCAGCATATGGTGAGTCACCACCTTTGTGTGGGGCATAAGGAGGAATAAAACTGGATTCTCTGAAGCTCATGTGGGCTTGTCTCTTCAGAGCCTTGAAGAGGACCAGCGATAGCCAGAGGCCAGATGGGGCCCTTGGGGCCAATTCAAAATGAAGGGAGAGAGGGAGGGAGGTCCCAGGCGCATGTGGACTAAGCCCGCCTAAACAAGGGATTTATGGCAACCACAGTCCATTCTTCTCCATTTGACCCAAGGACCTCCGGGCCTGCTGAGATGTGACTCCGAGAGACTTTGCGATGCTTGATATTGAGTCTCAATGGGAATTCTGACCCCATGGAGGTTAAAGGTCCTCTGTGGAACCTCAGTTCCCTAAGAAACATTGCAAAGAGGGTAATTTAAGCAAAAATACTATTTGTTTCCCAATTTACAAGCAATTACACATGATTTACAGCCCAGCCTGCCTCTTGCACAAGCAGCTCTGTAATTTACAAGACCGTAAAGTCGGGGGCTCCCCTGCTCCCGCCACCATAAATCTGGCCTGAATGGTGACTCGGGGCAGAAATGATTAATCTGTCCTTCCAGGATGAGCCGTCACACTGCTGTGTTAGCCAGGGAAGCGTCGTGCCAGACGGCACTTCCCAGCCCCACCCGAAACACGAGTTTTGCATTGGAAGAGAAATATGGCCCATGTCCCAAGAGACTCTGGGCCACAGGGCATGTTGGCCAGGGAGGGGCCCAGCCAAGGGTGCAGGTCCAGGCAGCTGTGCAATGATGCACCCTGTCTTTTCTACTGAAGGGTCACCTGTGACATAGGAAATATTATATTTGGTCTCTGGCCCTGGTTCCTGCTGATATTTTATCTTTGAACCTGTTTCCTGACACAGAATTCATACAATCCTTGTAATTTACTCAGTTATAGTGGTGATCAGAACACCGTATACAGAGCTCCCAAATCCTTTGGGATTTCCTGGGTGGTTGCAGTGTCTTTTGTTCTAACCAGGTGACCCTGGGTGGGCTCCTGGGTAGGGGCTGGTCATCAGAACGACCAAGCCATGAGGAGAAGCTTGGAGATTTCATCCCCGTCCCCTACCCTTCTGAAAAAGGAGATAGGATAGAGTGAGTGAATAATTGACCCTGTCTGTGTGATGAAGCCTCCATCAAATTCCTAAAGTACGGCGTTCACAGGGCTTCTGGGTTGAGGAACACACCCATGTATTTGGAGAACGGTGCATCCCAACTCCACAGGGAAAGAAGCTCCTGCACTGGGAGTCCTTCCAGACTTTGTCTTACATACCTTTCCATCTGGATGTTCACCTATATCCTTTATTTGATAATAAACCAGTAAACAGAAGTATTTCTTTGAGTTGTGTGAATTGTTGTAGCAAAATGATCAAACCTGAGGAGGGGCTGTGAGAACTCCCAATTTATAACCAAATCAAACAGAAGTGTGGGAACCTAGGGACTCACTACTTGAGATTAGCATCTGAAGTGGGAACAACCTTTTGGGACTAAGCCCTTAATCTGTGGGATCTGATGCTAACTCCAGGTAGACTTGAGCTGAATTGAGTTAAACTGTAGGACACCCGTCAGTGTGTTGAAAGAACTGGAGAACTGCTTGCTGTGTGGACCCCCCCCCATTTCTGGTGCCAGAAGCGAGGTTTTGAGAGGACAGAACAGAGTAAAACTAGTGTGTTTTCTTTTCGTCAACCCCCTCCCCACAGGCCCAGCTTGCATCAGCTGAGGCAGCCTGTGGCAGATCTGTGATGTCTCAAGCAGGAGATGGGACCGCACAGGCTACCAGACAAATGTCAGCCACACAAGCCATGGTTTGGCTTGGATTGAGCCTAAAGACTTTGCCAGACCAACAGGGGCCTTGGAATGTTCAGCAGAACAGGCTGGACCACACACAGCCTCTTTGCCAGGACCAAGGCAGGAGCTGGGGTGTCAGCACCAAGGACAGTTCCTCACAAGGCTCTGAGGACAACCACAGCGTTTTCACTCAGGTACCCCTACATGGGAGGGCAGGTGAGAGAAATTCCTAGCTTGAAAGGCCAGGACTGGGAAGGCAGATCCCAACCCCCAGTCTCTGTGAACAAGGTTCATCCTCACCCACGCAACAGCCTTCTCTCCCTTCCTCATGAAACTGGGTGTCTCTGGACAGCCATGGTCACTCTGGAAACTACTGATCCCTCATAGATTCAGTGGCAGCTTATTTCTCAGGATCCTCCTCATGAGAACCCCCTTCCAAGGTGGTGTCCACCCCACACTACTACGCCCAGCACTCTCACCTGCATGAAGATTCTGACCTTCAGACTTGGGCCCAGGGAAGGGAGTAATAATAGATCCAGTCATGGTGAATTTCTCATTCATTCATTCATTCATTCAACAAATATGTACTAAGACCCACTGTTTACCAGATGTGTTTGTTTCTGGGGACACAAATATAATATAGTCATTGTCTGTACAGGTGAGGACAAATATGTTTATGATAATTATCCCTAATATTTGATGAATTCTTTCCAAGCATCAACTCTGTGTGGAGCCCCTCTATAGGCACTGTCTCGTTCAGTCTAAGGAATTCTATGAAGTGGGTGTCATTATCCTCTGGCAACAGAGCTAGCAAGAAGAGGAGCTAGGATTTGAACCCAGGCATCCTGACTCCAGGGCCCACCCTCTTAACCACCACACAATAGCAATATAGTTTAATTCATTCGGTGATAGAGCGGAAGAGGCAGGTGAGTACATACAAGAGTCTTTGTGGCCCTTAATTCTCTTCCCACGGCCCTGGTCCTCCCTTCTCCACTGAGAGCTGAGAGACCAGGGTCTCAGGCCTGAGTCCTTCCTACTGGGCACAAAGCCCTGACAAGTGCTTCTGACTCTGTTGCTTTCCTCTGGCCTGTCCTGACTTTTGCTCCCACCTCCATGCCCAGCAGGACCTGACATCCCTCTGCCTTAAGGATCACTCCACAATGTAGAGCTCAGGTCCTTTGAGTGTATATTTGGAGATGATGGAATAGAGACTCCTGGGTCATCTCTGGCTAGCTGGAAAAACCAACACAAGGACACAGAGTCACAGCCTATGGTCTGGGAAGGCAGGAGGTGACAGGACAGGGGGTAAAGAAAAAGCAAGATGAAAAACCAAGAAAGAAATGCAGGCTGACAGACACAGAGCGGTGTGGGCAAGGGTAGAAGTCCTTAGGCAGAGCCCTGGAAGGTATATGATGAATGGTGAAAAACAGAAGAGTAAAGAAGATGTATTTTGGTACCAGATGGGCCTGGGTTAGAAGCCCAGCTTTGCCTCTTACAGGCAGGTTACTTGAACTCTCAAAGGTTCTGTTTCCTCATCTGCAAAATAGGGTTAATAATAGCAAAAATACATCCTTGTCATGAGAAATGAGATACTGAATTTACAACCCGTAGTAAGCACTCAATAAATTAAAGTAATAACGTTGATAATGGCTTATCCTTGTCCAGTGAGCCTATGCTGAAGGACCTGGATCCCAGGCACCTGGGAACAGAGCCCAGACTCAGCTCCAGTCTCTCTGTCCCACTCAGAGGCTGAGCTGGCAGAGTGCAGGTGTTCTGTGACTGTAGCAGACCCCACACTGCCCCAGCTACCACATGTATGTCTGTCTCTTGCAGGTAGGAACCTCCCTAGAATTGTCCACCATAGGCATGGGAGCACTATTATTCACTCACTTCCCATAGTGTCACCTCCTCTATGTCTTTCTCTCTCTGCCTGTCTCTCTCTATGACTCTGTCTCCTTCTGTTTTGTCTGCTATTGTTCACGCTCTCTCTCTAGCTTGACTTTTCTCCCTCTGTCTCTGCCACCCCCCATCATTACCACTGTCCTGTAGGGGAGGATAACTGGTGGCCATTGAGACTGACACATGTTCCCATAAGGCAAGTCAGCAGCTCTTTGTTAAGGAGGTTGATTAGGTATTCTTTCCCCAGAGCTCTCCCAAGAGCAGAGAACATTTTTAACCTGTTTCCAGTCCAGTTTTCGGCAGCTCAGAAGATATTTTCATCTGCCTTTTCAAACACCCCTTCTTATATATATGCAGTCACCTCACCAGTCCACAGGCACTGGGACAGTCACAGTAGCTGCAGCCTCCTCTCAGGCTAGAACCCGTCACCTCCCTATCCCCCAGCCATAGCTCCATATGGGGCCAGGCAGGCACTCATGGGGCCCTTACCAAGACACCCAGGTCAGCAACTTGGTAGCCACATGGCCTTCATTTCCCAACAGTGGGTGTCTCAGGAACAGATGTGCCTGTCAGGACAGCCCCAACCCCATGCCCAAGATGCATTCTCCACTGTTGTTTGACAGTCGACAATTTGAGCAAACAATGACTCATCCTGGAGACAAAACCAAGGCAGAGAGCCTTTCCAGCCCTCTCTCAAGGGGGGCAGACTAATTAAGTGGCCTCATCAGAGTGCCCTCTTTGAAGCCAGCCCCACTCTCTACTCCCTCTGCTCCCCAAGAGGAAGCCTGATTAATGGAATTGACTGCAAATGCTACCCTCTCTTCTCCCAATTTACTCTGGCTCCCAAGACAAAGCAACCTTTCCAGAAAACCAGGCAAGCATCCTCTTGCTCATCTCCTCAATCAGCCCTGAAGTTTCCCTTGCCAACAGCCTCCTTGGGGGCTGAGCAGGTCCCTGCCAATAGCAGGAGCTTCTCAAGACAGCCAGGAGGACGGGGGAGGAATGGACCCTAATGACTCGGGAGGTTAGCCTTGCCCCTGGCATCCAGCACAGGGGCTGTGTCTGGTTGTCCTCACTCCATTGTGTCCTCTGTGAGACTGTGGTGGGGGTTAACAAGGAGAAGGGGGCCCATGTTCACATCTGTCACCTGGGAACAGAGCTGGCTTTTGTTTTGCTAGAGTTTAATGGAACAGAGTTTACGTAGTGCTAACCTCAAGAAATTAACTTCCTCACACGGTCACTGATAGATTCATTCATTCATTCATTCATTCATTCAATATTTGTTGGCACCAACCATGTGCCAGGCTTGTGGCTAGGCCTTTGAGGTACAGAAATGAAAACCCTGATGACAGAGTCTGTACTAGGGCAGAGCTATGAGCAAGGTGCCCTGGAAGCCTATGGTGGGGAAAGATTTTTGAGGGTATCAAAAAGGGCTTCATAGCTGAGGGGAGACTGGCAGAGGCACTTGGAGGATAAGCAGAAATTCATCAAGGGAGACACAGAGCTCAGAGTTCAATGAAGTCAAGGGTGCTGGCTTTAGACGGCAACAAAGTCTTTTAAGACTCATCCTGGGCATAGCAAACTCAGAAATCACAGCGGTCTCCAGGGAATGCCATGAAAATATAGATGGATAGAACTCTATTGCATGAGCTAACGACAATTCTGCTAATGGGAAAAAAAATCATATCTAAAGTAACAGCATGAAGTATTGTTAAGAAATTCTATCTTGGCAGGGGAGAAATATATAACACAGGTCTTTTCACCAACAAAAATGTGAAATATGAGCTCAACAGGCTGGGCAAGCATGCCTGATGTCAGGTGCGACACCTGAAAACCGAGCATTTGCTACTACTTCCCGGAGACCAGTGTTAGCAGGCACCAAGATTTAACAAAAAGGTAGAAGGGCTGGGGTGATTAAGGAAATCTTATCCACTAACTGCACAGCTTCTGAGATGTGAGACAAGAGCACTGCAATTAGAGCAGTGTGGGTTCTTTCTGCTCCTGAAACCCCTCATCCGACCCAGGAGGTTGGTCCACAATGTTCATGTGTGGCCAGGGGGTCACCTCGCCATGCCGGTTCTGGCTCCTCTCAGGAAAACCTTTCAACATCTGAGTCTGGTATTTAAGGACCCTGTACTCTAACCAACTTAAATTTCCAGCCATTTGAAATTTCACTACAATATGCTCTAATCCAGCTGCATCATTCAATTTACCACTCACCTTACATGCCATACCATTTTGATCACCATTGTATGCTCAGTTCCTGGCACATATATTGTACTCAATGTCTTGCAGAATGAATAAAAGGGTAGATGGGTGAATGAATGGTTGGATAGGACCTACTACCATGCCATTGTTCTGATTGGAATTCCCTATCTAAATCCAGCTTATCCTTGAAAACTTGGCTCAGAAGACTTCTTCAGAACCCTCTCTCCCCCAGCCCACACCACCACACAGTGATTACTTGCACCTCTTAATTCCTGGTAATGAGAAATGAATCATGCCTAGATTCCTCAGACTCCCCTACTATGTCTCTTTCATTCTTCTTGATTTTGCTATTTCTTTTTCTTTTTAAAGATTTTATTTATTTATTTTTAGAGAGAGGGAAAGGGAGGGAGAAAGAGAGGGAGAGAAACATCAATCGGTTGCCTCTCGTATGGACCTTGTCCAGGGACCAAACCTGCAACCCAGGCATGTGCCCTGATAGGGAATTGAACTGGAGTCCTTTTGCTTTGCAGGATGATGCCCAACTGAGCCGTGCCAGTCATAGCCTCAATTGCTTTATTATGTCTGATCTCCAAGTAGCTTACAATTATCACAAGAAGAAGGACCCTGTGTTTTGTTCCAAGACAGTCCTGAACCATTGGGCCAGTCCCAGTAAGAGTTCATTAGATGATTATCTGGTCATAACAAGACCTTATTGGGGAGTCATGCTGAGCCGTGAGAAGCCACTAGCCAAGCAAAGTATAATTTGCCTCATCCCAGTGCTGCTGCTGTATGAGCTGGGCCAACGCCTTCTCTCTGGACTGTCAGGACATTCTTGGTCTGCCTTTTCTGCAGCCCTTCCTTTGGAGAACTTCTTACTCCTCATGGTTCTAGTGGGGCTGTCAATCATGGTTGTATCTCTTCCAGGCATAGGGATGGGCAAGTGTCCACACTGGTTGATCAGCATAGACATTGCCACAGAGATCAACTCCAAGATGAGCATATGACGGAGTCCAGGCCAATCTAGAAGATTTATGCTAGAGCTAGCAAGGGAAACATCTTTCCCACACAAGTAGAAGAAAGCCTATGTTGTAGAAGAGAATGAGGGCACATCTAGTCTTCATAGAAGCAAAGTCCAGAGTTGGCATGGCCTGATCCCCTAGGTCTATCCATGGCTGAAGCCAGTCTAGCCCTAGACTGTCCAATATGAGAGCCTGCCAATTCCCCTTTTACTTAAGACACTTTGAGTTGGGCTTCTAAAATCAAGAGAGTACAAGATCTAAATTCTTTCTCTGTGCCATGAGGGGAGTGGAATGTAAGCCAATAGCTCTGCTTTCAGAGGGGGCCTGGTAAAAAGTTTATGCTTGGACATCAGAAGTCTCTTAGTAGTTTTTTGAGGCTTCTAACCCATTCATGCTGTCTTGCCCCAATCCCAGGCAGGCTCTTGAGTGGTTTCTCATGGCTCTTAGCAGCTATGACCTTCTATCCTTGAAGACATCCGGAGGAATAGCAGAGTGAAGAAGACCATTGCCTGGCATCCCCTCCCCAGCAGAGCCACCAGCGCCCACGTGGTCTTAGCTGACACCCTCCTTTTCTTCTGCTCTTCTTGCAGCCGCATTATGCAAATGGGCCCAGTAGTCACAGAGCCCTGGAGACACTAGTTTGGAGGGAGTGGGAGAACTGTCTTCAGCTTACCTCTCTGCAAAGTCTGTCTGTGGCAGAACCACTCCCCAGGGCCAGGCACCATCTGTTGTTAGAAATCCCTTTTGCTAATTATTAAACTTCTCTGAATGAAAATGAATCATGGAGCCAGGCAGGAGGGGGTTGGAGGAGGAGCTGGCAATTTACTTAGCGGCAGTAATCAGCCCAACCCAGCCACACGCAGAGGTTCCTGACCCATCTTTAGCATGGGCTCCACCACATGCTTAGCATCCCAACAAGGCCGTTATTTCTGAAGGGCCTGGGAGCCCTGGGGATTGCCTGTCAGAACCTCTCTGGGAGTAGAGCTGCCTTGGAACTCTAAGGAGCTCACTCTGTTGAAGTCCAAAAAGCTGAAAGTGGACAGATCCTGCTGGAATGGCCCAGCCCTTCCTGACTTCAGCACCTTGGGAAAAAAGTATCAGGCCCATTCAACCTCAGCCAGCTCCTGGATGAGGAAGTACAATGATAAGCAAAGATCTTGCCCCCTCCTTACACTGTGGAGAGGATAGAAGGGGTAGGAGTGGACTTTTGAGAAATGAGTGGTGGACCCAACCTAATGAGGGCTCTCACTGTCTCCAGGGGTTCCTCTGCCACTGTTATGTGACCTTTCCCTTAGACAGGCTATGTCTGGGGAGCGGAGATGGGTGGAGAATACTGGGAAAGGAAACACCCATATCTTGAGCACTTGCTGTGCTTCCAAACATGTTGCTCTGCCCTCGGTAAAGTTTTCTCATGGTATCTCCCCAACAACCATGCAAGACAGACATTATTACTCCTATTTAAGAGACCAGGAAACTGAGGCTTAGAGAAGGAAAGGGACTTAGTTTGCTGGTAGCAGAGGTGGGACCCAGTTCCATGGGCTTCTTTCCTCTCCAGAGGACAATTTGCTGACACCAAGGAAACCACATAGCAGTCTGGCTCAGGATCTCCACCACCATCACCATCAACTCTGAGCATGAGCCAGGTGCCAACTGGGCCCTGGGAGAGCAAAAACCTGAGGGGCTGCCACTGTAGTCCCCTGGGAAGACAGTCAGTTATTGCCAGTGCATGGCGCATGACAGTCTAATCTCTGCCCAAGAGAACAGAAGGAAGGCAAAGCACCAGGTGGTCACGTCACACACAGCTCAACCTTATTTCAATCCTTCCTAGGCCTCCCATGCCTCTACGGATGGCCATGGACATCTGAGAGGCAGTCAGGGTCCTCCACAAGCTGTCCCTTGCCCACCTCCCCAAAGCTATCTTTCTGCTCCTCCTCCTAGCTGCAGCAATGCTGGCCTTCTGGGAACTTGTCTTGTTAAGTCCGCACTCCAGGCTTTTGCCCAAGATGTTCCTTCCAAGACCAATCTTTGCCTAGCTAGCTCCTACTATTTCTTCAGATGTCAGCTGAGACATCAATTTCTTTTGGAGCCAACCCTCCCATAACATAGAATGAGGTATACAAAATGTTTTAGATGATGTAGCAAACATTTATGATGCAGCTCACCTAATTTCAGCACAGTTGTAGTGAACAGTTCCCTGTCCATGTCCAAGTACAAGCCAGACTCTCCCTATTTTCTTTGTTTTTAACTTAAATATTGTTTATGCTATTACAGTTGTCCCCATTTTAATCCTTCATTCCCTCCACCCAGCCCACCCTCCCCCACTTCAACAGTCAATCCCCACACCCTTGTCTATGTCTGTAGGTCTTTCATATACAAGTTCTTTGATCTTCTTTCAACCCATCCTCTCCTCCCGCCTTCCTTCTTACAGCTGTCAATCTGTTCCATGTTTCTATGCCTCTGGTTCTATTTTGCTTGCTTGTTTGTTTTGTTGTTTAGGTTCCACTTATACGTGAGATCATATGGTATTAGTCTTTCACTGACTGGCTTATTTCACTTAGCATAATAGTCTCCAGTCCCAATCATGCTATTGCAAAAAGTAAGAATTCCTTCTTTTTTACTGCTGCATAGTATTCCATTGTATAAATATACCACAGCATTTTTATCCACACATCTACTAATGGGCACTTTGGCTGTTTCCAAATCTTGGCTATTATAAAAAGCACTGCTATGAACACAGGGGTATATATGTTCCTTTGAGTTGGTGTTTCAGGGTTCTTCGACTATAGTCCCAGCAGTGGAATCACTGGGTCAAAAGGCAGTTCCATTTTTAATTTTTAAAGGACATTCCATCCTGTATTCCACAGGGGCTGTGCCAGTCTGCATTCCCACCAGCAGTGCAGTAGGGTCTCCCTATGTTCTTGAACTTTGAGAACACTGCTGAGCTCCTCGGGAGCAACCAGCAAGTGTGAGGGGAGATAAGCAATGGGCATTGGGAGTTGCAGATATGTGCCCAGCTTCCTTACCCTCCAGTGGGATCATTCTGAGGTGAGTTCTACCTGGTTCTTCAGGAGGTCTTAGTGGGACTGGGCCCCAGTTGCCCACAGCAATAACCAGCTCTTATTTCATTGGCTTCTCTCCCTTCCCTGTTTCACTTTTTCCACTCCTTCACTCCTGTTCCCTGGAAGCACTTCCCAAATAATCGACCTGCATTCAAGTCCCTATCTCAGCCTCTGCTCTCAAGACAAGTGGTTCAGAAAACCATCTTTTTTACTTTTATAGTTATGTATATGTTTTAACACATACTAAAATATAAATAGCACACATAATAGCACAAAGGTGGCAACAATCCAAATGCCCATCACAGATGAATGGATAAACAATGTAGGATATACACTCAGTGGGATATTATTCAGCCTTAAAAAGGAATGAACTTCAGACACAGGCTACAAAATGAATGAACCTTGAAGACATTATATTAAGTGAAATAAGCCAGACACAAAAGGAACAATATTGTATTATTCTACCTATGTGAGCTATCCAGAATAGGCAAATTCATAGAGATGGAAAGTAGAATAGAGGTGACCAGGGACTGGAGGGGGTGGGTAACGGGGAGCCATTGTTTAGTGGGTATAGAGTTCTGTTTGGGATGATAAAAGAGTTCTGGAGATGGGTTGTGGGTGATGGCTGCACAACATTGTGAATGTGGTTAGTGCCACCGCATCATACATTAAAAATCACTAACATGGTAATGTTTCTGATATGTATATATTGCCACACTAGAAATAATCTTAAACTTTGAAAAATACATAAATAGCTCTTTGAGACCCATGAGTTCAGATAATATTGCTTAGGACAAGGCTAAGATCAGTGAACCAATTTAAAGTTTATTTGAATTAAAAAAATGAGAAGTAAATAATAGTACAGACGGTATGCTGATATGGCAGGAATTGTTAAGGTGGAATTTAAATGATCCAAGTTTGAAAAACTCTGCCCTGAGTGAAATACAATCCCCTCTGCCTCATGCTCCCAGAGCACCATCCCCGCCCCCTGAAAACATTCTCCATTTTATAATACTCATCACACCTGTAAAAGCTTATTTCCTGGTCTGATACCCCTCTAGCCTGTAGGTTATATGACAGCAGTGACCACCCCTCCGTTCCTTTCTGTATCCCAGCACGTAGCTTGTGAGAAGTGCTCAGTAAATAAACATTCAACTAAGTGGGGCTGGATTCAAAGACATCAGGAAGGTCTCCTAGAAGATGAGAGACTCCAAAAGTGAATACAATTTGCTCAGATAGCAAAGGCAGAGATTCTGGAGCAGGAACCCAAAGCAGGGAGACCTGTGGTGTGTTCAGAGACAGCGAGCTGTCATGCAGGGCTAGCAGAGGACAGGAGTGTGGGGTGTGGGAGGGTGTGTGCGCCAGGTGGTTGAAGAGGAAAATGGAAGGTGAAATGAACCCTTGCACGCCAACCTAGGGCATTTGGGTGAGTCACTGGTGGCCAACGGGAGAGCTGCCTGCCTCTCCCTTTTGCCCAAAGACTCAAGTCTTAGCTACTTCCTCTCAATACAGAAGACCCTACCTGGGGATGGTCTTCAGGGCATCTGTGACCCTTCATATTGTATACAAGTTATTATATAAATGTGCATTTTTCTGGGGAAAGGATCTGTAACTTTCATCAGATTCTAAAAAGAATTTGTGATCCCTCAAGGAGTGAGAATTTCCTGTTTCTGTGGGGAAATTCAGTTAGGTAGGGTCCCACTCAAATTGTCCCATACCCCCATGGGACTTGAACCTTGATAGGCAGGGTGGAGGGGCCCAATCAGCAAGCTCAGCCACTATCCAGACCTCATAACCATCAGGACTGAGGACTGGGACTCAGGGAGCATAAATCAACTGCATCTTAATCCCCTGTTGGTGGAGGGGATCATGAGGTATTGCTCTCATCCCCCTCCCTACGGTCCCTGATCTCCTAGGTCCTCACCTGGGGCTCTGAGTCATCACCAGGGTCTGAGCCCCAATAGCCTTTCACTCCACTCACTCCATACCAGCCCAGTCCCAAAGCACTAGGATACTCAAGTGGCCTCTTCCAGGAGCCCCACTTCAGGGGTGGGGGGCTGATCAACCCTCTCCCCAGTTACTCACACCTCCAAGCTACCTATCTTCTGCCAGAAGGGCCCCTGGCCAAAGGACACATGAGAGTCACTTGTCTCTCTGTCCTCAGCCCAGCATCTCCAGAATGGGCTCCCTCGGTCAATCAGGATCACAAGAGTCTGAGAGGGTGTGACCAGCAGCAATTGTGGGTTGTCCTCAGTTTGGTGTCTCCCTCCAAAGGCCGGCTGTCAGTCCCCTCCTTTCCCCCTAGGAAGCCAGTCTACACATCCCTTTGGTGTCTGATCCAGGGAGGTGTGGATTAAAATCCCACTTTAGCCATTTGGCTAGATCCCTGCAAATTACTTCCTTAGGTAACCTCCATCTCCTTAGCTTTGAAATGGGATTAATTCATTGAATCCTGTTAAAGTAACAAATAAAATCATGTCACCTGCCCCAAGACAGGTTCCATTGTTTTAAATGTTTAATCCCCTTATATCTTCCTCTCGGAGGCGCATGATTCATTGTTATACTAAAGGTTCTGAGATCTTCACACAAAGGAAACCTGTTTCATTGTTTGGCCCTGGGCTGGACTATGACACCCAGCCTCTGCACACAGCCCGTTGAGAAGCTCTGAGCTGGTGTCTGTAAAGACAGCTCAGTGCCTGGGCAGGCAGTAGATGCTCAATTAGCAGGCTCTGTTTTCTCCAAACACTTTCCCCTTGAAGAGCCAGATATGCAGAAAGTGTAGAAAATTAAGGTAATAGAGTCATCTTCCAGCCTCCTTGTGGAGTTTTCAATGTCAACCCTGAGAATCCTTTTAGGGGAGAGGCTGGAGAGACCAAGGGCCCATGGCACAGCTTCCTGGGACCAGCTGGCTGGTTCTGGGGAGGCCGCCTTGCCCTGCTGAAGGGGTGGGTAAATCCTGCCAGATTTGAATGCTTGCTAATTCTCCTGAGGATTTCTCTTCTGACAGCCAAGACCCACCCACCCATTAGCAGGGACTCAGTGGCCAACACAGTGAGAAGAGAAAATCAGTGAAAAGGAAACAAGCCAATAAACAGAGTCCACCCACTACCAGAGCCCCCACAGCCCGGGAGCCAAATCTGGGGGCGGGGCCCACAGGGGCAGGACCTCTGCTGTGTGGCCACAGAGACCCAATGGGGCTGCCTTTCAACTCTCCCAGGCCACTCTCTGCACATCCCTTCCTCCCCCCACCATCATGTCCACTGATTAAAGCAGTGTTTCCTACTACAGCATAAACGAATGCATTATGTCTTTGTTATGCTAATGTCATAGCAAGACGCAATTTAAACAGCACTTCCAGAAAAATTAAGTATGTTCATTGACACAGTGAAATGTTTTCACCCTCGATGTAACCTTCACAGATTCTGTACAAAATCCATCAGTCAGTGAGCTATTCATTTGTGAATGCTTAGCAATTATTATGCTAATGCATCACAATGCATTACAGCAAATGCTCTGTAAGTGGCAGGAAGTGCAGCTGCCTGGTACACACCGCACCCGGATTACCGGAGCATCTATCAATATAGTGTTATCACTGCAACTTGAGTCTGCCTACGTTTTGAGCTCTGCCTCAGAATAGTGGACCTCCCAAGTTCAGGGACTGAACTAGAAAACAAATAACACATCTCTGGAGGTCTCCTAGCAGGGAGGTGTATCAGTTAGCTACTGCTGCATAACAAACCACTGGAAAACTCAGTGGCTTTAAGCAATAAACATTTGCTGTTGCTCAGGAGTCTACAGATCAACTGTACAATTCTACTGAGGTGGGTTAGGCTAGGCAGACCCAGGCTGAGTTCTTTCATGTGTCTGTGATCTGTAGGGGCTAGCTGTTCTCCGATATGGCCTCATTTAATGACTGGAAATTAACTTACTCTCAATAGGGACAATGGGGCTGACTTGGCCACCTGTGTCTCATCATCCAGTAGGCATACCAGTCTTGTTCATGTGGCAGTAACAAGATTCCAAAAGACAGGAGTGAGGGGTGAGAGAGAAAGCATGCAAGGAGTCTTGAAATCTGGGCTTAGAATCAGCACAATGTCCCTTTTGCCACATTTTATTGGCCAAAATAGACTTCAGCTCTTGATGGGAAATGCAGCAGCCATGTCCCATTGCAGAGACTGTGGATACAGGGAAGAATAAAAACATGTAACTATTTGCCAGCAACCTACTCCTGAAGGTGTCTGCACTATACATATTTGAGTGGCAGTAGAGGCTGGCCTTGACCATGCTGACACCAGCTTGTGATGTTGGGGAAGCATAGCCTGCTAGCAGGTCAGGGGCTGTTGAGTTGCTATTGGTATGGTGACTTGTATGAACTGAATTGTCCTTCTAAGTGTGGTATCCAGCCCTAGACTAATATAGGCCAGTCACTGAGTCAGAAGAGGACTCCAGATGCACCAGCCAGCACTGTAACATGAGTTCTGACTGCAGAGTTGGCCTGCACAGAGCCATTCTCCCTCTACTTGGGGATAAATGGCATGGGCTAGTGAACCAACAGGCCAGAGTTAGGTCTTGCCTAAGGCTGGGGGTTGGTGTCCAGTTCTGTTCCATCCACCTCAAAAGCCTGGTTTTGGCCAGCCAGCACAACCAACCGCACAGTCATATCTAGAAGCCTAGAGATTGGACCTCTGGTGCAGGAATGCTCTAGGTCTGGAATAAGCTGGTTACGTGCCTGAACTAACTACCTATACCCTCTCCAAAGGGAGCTGCCCCATTCATAGCCTCACTGCCTCAGAGTTCATGTTTTAGATCATATCCTCCTCGGACCCAGCTGATTGGACAAAGGGGCAGTCATGTGACCTGGGTCCTAAAAAGGAGTTGACCCAATCAGATTTTTTCTCTTGGGGACCTGAATTAAGAAACACAAAACGCACTTGCTCGTCAGTGGCAGGAGCTGCAGATGAAAGATGATGAGGTATCATCAAGTCACCGAGGACATGATGAGCCACAGGAAGCCCAAGTGGTAGGCCACAGAAGCTGTGGACTGCAGAGGAGGGAGATGGATGGAGGTGAACAGGGAGGACTCATATTTCATGGGGCTGAAACCACATTACTCCTGAGATGGGAAGGGGTGGGGAAGGGAGGAAGAGGGGAGAGGGAGAGGGGGAGGGAGAGGCTGCTCTTCAGAGCCCCATGTAACTGGATCCTGAAGGCTTTCCAGTTACAGCTCCAATCCACATGATTCTTGACAATAAGCTCTCTTAAGTGGGCTTTTATTCCTTGCAACTCAACAAACCCTACCGTAGCCCTCCACAAGCTCATGTGCTCCAGCAGGTCTGGGTCTCCTAGTGTCCTTCCCAGCTTTCTAGTAAAGCTCCGTTTGAATGCGTCTGACTTCAATGCAGCAGAAACAGCAGGACCAAACCAAGGACTCCCAACCTGTTCTTAACACAGTTGCTGAGGGATGTTTTTAAAATTCAAACCTGAGCAGCCCATAGCCCTGTTTAAAATCCCTGGGCACTTCCCATTGCTCTTAAGATAAACCCCAAATCCTCCCGAGGCCTACAGAGCTCAGTGCGGTCTGGCCGCTGCACACCCCTCAGCCCATCTTCCACCACAGTGCCCCTCCCCCACTGGTGGCTCCGCACTGTCATCCAGCTTCCCATGGCATGAATGCGCAGTGCTTCTTTTTGCACAGGGTCTCTGCCCTTGCTGCTCCCTCTGCCTGAAGCTCCCTCCCTCCTCCTGGGGTGCCACTTGCCCCTCTGGCTACTGGGACCAGTTTGTGTGGTTTGGATAATGGGCTTGCCAGGGCAGCCTTGAGGGCATCTGAACCCTTCCCATGCATACTCAAGGACTCAACTCACCTACATTGGCAGGTGCTAATAACAGGTACCAAGAAGGCCCTGCCCACCCAGAGTCAGCCCTGCCCACTGCCCACCCAAAGTCTTAGGAAAGTGAGGCTTCCCTCAATGGGGTTGGCTCTTCTCTCTTCCACCCCCACCCCTGGGGAAGAAAGCAAAGACCATAGTAATGAATAAGAAAAGTAAATTTAGGGTCCACAGCAGCAGAAAATTCCTTCCTGGGAACCCTGATGGAATATGTCCACTCAGTGGATAAACACTCACAAAATCCCAGCCTGGAACCATCGGAAGGACTATCTTGCTCTTCTATTTGCAGATGAAGAAACTTAAGCTTCCAACATCCATCCAACCTTCTTCCCCATTCCTGTCCTATTGGCTTGGCTATAAGAGCAACGAGCTGATGGCTATATCCCTAGGAAATGATGACCACAGCTGCAATTTACTGAATGCTGACCATATACCAGGCACCATGCTAAATACGACATGGGTGATTCTACTTCATCCTTACAATGTGACTTTAATCGGATGAAGAAACTGGGGCTCACGGAGGGTTTAAGTGTCCCTCCCTCGCTAACTGGTGATGGTTTTTAAACGTGGTCTGTCTTGCTCCAGAACTAACACCTGTCCCACTATCCTGAGCTGCCTTGGTCAACTCAGGCTAATCTGGGCCTTCTTCATGGAAGACAGTGGCTGGAGAATATGTGAAGAGAGAGGGAGCCAGCTGGTGCTTACCTACCATCACCACGAGCTCTGAGCTGGGCCTCTGGGAGGGAAAGTGGGTCCCATGCCACCATAGTTGGTTGCCTAGTGATCAGAGAGGTAGGTGGGGTGGTGAGGCAGCCAGCTAGGGTCAGGGATGACAAAAGGGAAGGTAAAAGGAACCTCCACTGGAGCTCCATTTAAATGCCTTGAGATTCCTCATAGCCACAACGAAGTGGAGATTATTGGTCCCACTTCACAATTGAGAAAACTGAGTCTTGGAGAGAAGAATTTGTCTGATAGCATACTGCAGGTACAGCCAGACCTGTCTGGTCATCTCCATTTTTCCTCCCAGAAGTCAGCCCGGCTATTTCTCTGGGAGGGATCAAAGGGAGGAGTGAGCCAAGCTACATCTTTATTACTCTGTTCTTTCTAGGAGGCTGTGGGGGCTGCCTATGGCATTTATGCAGTAAATGTTTTTGAGCACCTACTATGTGCCAGAAATGGTTCTAGGCACAGAGGCTATGACATTGAACATAATCCCTCCAGGAGCCTAGAGTCTCCTTGAGGGGGTCAGATTTTAAACCAGTAAACATAAAACATCACGTCCACTAACAAAGGACACCAAGCCCAACTGCAAGGGAGCAGCGTATCTGTGTCTTGGGTGTGTCTGCAAAGAAAGGTGAAGCTGTAAATGGGGAGCCTGGAGGAGGGGCTGGGGGTGCAAGATCCTCCCTGGGGACCTTGACCTGCTCCCAAGTCCTCCCCACTCCCCCTAGCTCCTCCACCCACCCCTGCTGTCACCACCTCAGCTAGCTCAGCCCATGCAGGTGAGGACACCCCAGAAGGCTTATTTCCTACACACTCTCAGGACAACGACCCAGCTTGGACTGGCTGGGCAAGGACAGTGGGTAGGTGGGTGCTGGTAGAGGCAGATCCCCAAGACAGGATGTGCCCTGTGGCTGTGATCCTCCAGGGCTGGGGTCTCACATGCAGCTACTGCTTCTACAGCTTCCAGGGCAGGTGGCCTGGCTTGGCCCACCACCCAGAGAGGACGAGTGGGGAGAACACAGAGCCCTTGGGAAAGGCCACTTGGTCCACAGCTGGCCCCTGATGGCGTCAGGTCCTTAGTACTCAGAGTGTGGTACTTGGCCCACACGATACCAGCACTGCCTGGGGGTTCGTTAGAAATTCAGAGTCTAAGGCTCCACCCACGCCCACAGAATCAGATCTATGAAAAACGCATTTGTTCAAGTTGGAGCATTGCCTTCAGTCACTAATCTAAAGGAAACTTCCAGTGGGAATGCAGGAAGGGGGCAGGGAGGGAGTAGTGCCTACTCTTGAGCCCACTGAGCATGCCTTTTGAGGGCAGGCCCAGGGTGGAAGGGGTAGCTCAGGAGCCTGAGTGTCCGAAGCAGTCCAAATGGTGAGCAGAGGAGGGAGAAGTGGAGATAGCTCTGAGGCTGAAGAGGAAGGGAGAGAGTGAGGAGAGCAGGAAGTGGGGGAGGAGGGGAAGGAGGGGAAGAGGCTGCCAACAAGTAGGGCAAGGAGCCCACCGCGGCTCTGAGCAGGCGCTGACAACTCCCTAGAGCCCCATCATCTCCACGGACAATTAAAACAGTTAAAACCCGGCTGTCTCCCAGTGAGCCTGGCAGCCTGGGCCCACCTGCTGCTGAGTGGCTCTTGCTCCAGCCCTCTTCTTGTGGCACAAGTGATGCTCTCTTGCACAGTTACACAATGACGTGTGTCCTCCAGTGCTTACACACACAGGATGCACCATGCACGTACACACCCGAGCAGTGAGTAGATTCTTCTCGCCCCTCCCACCAGCACATACACTCCCAGGGCTGCCTGTGCTCGTGCAATGGCTCCCTCTCTTGGCATGGTGATCAGTGCACCTGGCCATATAAATGACCCTCTCAGGCTTCCATAGATCCTGCCCTCAGATCCCTAAATGGCTACTTCCTGTTTGCCCAAACTCCAGGACTTATGGCCTCTGAGAATCATGAAGATTGAGTCACTGTGGTTAATGAGGTGCTTTAAATGAGCCTGAGTCTAGCAAGAAACTGTGGTGTGGGGATGAAAGAGCCAGGGTTAGTTACAAAGTCTTGGACTTGGCAGCCAGGAGGGAAGGAGAAGAAGTCAGTGAATTGCTCTTGGGGGCTGCCTGGGATGAGCACCAAACCCCCTTCCTTCCACGGCACTCTCTCTGGCCCTGCTGAAGGGGCAGTGCCTTCATGCCAGAATCATCGGGCTGTGCAGGCGGTGAAGGCATGGAGCCCAGGCCGGGAGAGCCACAGTGGACACTGAGAACTGGCTGAGAATTAATGAGGGCTTTCCAGGCCTCAGGGCCATCTTGGGAAGAGCCTGGTTGGTGCATGCAGAACAGGTAGGTGAGGAAACAGTAGAACCAAGCTGGACAGGAGGCTGGGACATGGCTTGAAGGGGGGCAGGGTCTAGCATAGTGGTCACGGGCTCCATGAAGCCAGGGCAGGAGCAGAGAGAACATGCTGGACACTGACACTCAAGAGCACCTCCAAACAGGGTCACCCCCATGGTGTGTGCTCAACAGTGCTAGAGTTAGGGACAGCTTCTGGCTCCGGAGGCCGTGAGGTAGTCCAGAGGAGACTGAGAGAAGACTAGGATTACCAAGGAAGGGATGGGGGAAGGGGACAAACAGAGGGCCAGGGTGATGACAGGCAGGGCCTTTCCCTTTAGAGCTCTGGGATAGAGAGGAGGTGGGGCTGGGGGTGTGGTGTGGGGAGCTGCTCGTGCCCTGCCTTGTCCTCTCCTCGGGCTCCAAGGCAGTTCCTTCCTGTCCCTAATGAAGCTGCCTGAAGAGCTGCAAACCTTGTGTGACCCTGTGGCAGGAGCTCGTGGAGCGCCCTGTATTAGCCACAGCCCCCTCCTGTGTGCTGCCTCCCAGGGGCCACCATCATTCTGGGACGAGGGCCTCGGAGCAGTGTTCATGGAGATCACCTGCCTGTCTGGGGTGGAGGCAGCAAGAGCAGGCCTGGTGACTTTCATACCCATGTGCATGAATCCCATGCACAGAAAGGTGTGTGCAGACTGGGCACACACAGCACATGTGCCTCTGAGCCTCTTTGGCCTCCTTTATCTCTGCGGGGCCAGAGGTGGGGGTGTTGCCCATTCCCAAGGTGGCCACGATAGGCCTCAGGTGTGGCAGTGGGATGACCTTTCCCCATGGCTCATCTCAGGGTCCTTTCCAGGAAGGGCCTTAGGATTCTGGCCTTCCTCCCACACAACAGCAACTGCCAAATGGCAGAAGATGATGGCTTTTCAGAGGCTTTGCCCTCAGCACCCCACCCCCCTGCTGAAGTAATTAGGGTTCAAAGGCACTCCTGCTTCCTGCCCTCTAGGCTGTGGCTGGCCTGGCCACCTCCAGGCCTCCTGTCACAAGTCTGGAATTATTTGTGGGCTCCCTCTGCCTCTATTGAACATTACACACTTGGGCCCTTCTCTGTCTGATTTTCCCCAAAGTAGGGTCCTCAGTGAAGAGTGCGGGCAGCCCCCTGCGGTTGATTTCCCTCCCACATCCTCACTGTGGTGTCTTTGTAAAGCGGTGGGGGCAGGGCTGGTGGAGGAATGTGCTGGCTCCAGGCAAAGTGTGGATATCTCCCTGGCACACAGCTCCCACCCCAGCTAAGGGACCCCACCTTTCAGCCTAGAAGAGCCCTCCCTCTACCCGAGGGACCCAGACTCACTGTCTCCTCCTCTCTGAGTTTCCAAGAAGAATCCTAAGGAGCCAACTGCCCAAGAACACAAGGTCATTGGATAAAGCGCATGTTTCTTAGTTCTGAAGCTCCACTTGAGCTCAGAACGCTATGATTTTTCAACACCCATTCAGCAGTCTGTCCACCCATCCATCTACCCACTCACCCACTAGCCCGTCCCTCCCCCGCTCCCTTTACCCTCCTTCCCTCTCTGCCTCACTCCCTCAGTCATCCACCCACCTACCTGTCTATCACTCAGTCCATCCATTCTCAGTCCATCCATAAATCCATGCACCCATCCAGACAGCCAACAATTCAGGTCATGTCCCCTGAGCTGTGGCTGGGTCAGACCCTGGGCTCTAGAAACAAAGAAGATGAATTGACACAGTCCCTGCCCTCAAGAAGCTCCTGGCCTGGCCAGGGACCAGCTGGGGAGACAGATAAATGACAAGAGAGTGTGATAAGTGCAATTACCAAGCTATGAACAGAGAACTGTGGCAATATATCAGCCAGAGCCTGGAGGAGCTGGGGAAGGCTTGGCAGAGGAGGTGACATTTCAGCTGAGTCTTGAAGAATGAGTGGCAGTCTTCCAGCCGGGGGTGGGGGGGAGTTCATGCCCACATTCCTCAGAGATGGCTTGTGACAATTTTAGCTCCACAACTAATAACTTTGGGGTTCAAACTAAATCCTCCCCAGCCATAGAGCTGGAACCCAAAGTAGTCATTTTAGACTGTGACCTAGGAACTGGAGCCTCACAGAAAATAGTCACCTGCCCCTCTCAAGAACATAACCTTCCCCTAGAAATTCCAACACCTGCATTTATTTAGGTGGCTATGCGGTAGCTCTGGCTAAGCTGGGCACTCCCTTCCCCTCTCATAGAAATTCCAATCCAGGTTGCACCATCAAGAGCAGAGCCCAAAGCCACAGACACGTCATGTCCGAAGTCAAGCCAGTGGGCTGAGGAGGCAGAATTCAAAGGTCACGGCTCCAAGCCCCTTAGGCGGTCAGTGCTGTGGTTCAATGTCATGTCCATCTAGTAGAGTTTCTCCTAAAAGCAGACCCTGAAACAAGGGTTTGAGTTCAGGTAGTTCATCAGGAGGCGATGCCAGAAACACTGGGAGGAAAAGGGCGGTGAGGCAGGCGAGGGAAGGAAGCCCCAAATGGGAGGGCTGTTGAGTAGATTATGGCCGAGGGCAACCTGAGCTCAGTCCCGTGGAAAAGTTCTGGGAGACAGTACAGACTATGCCCCAGGATTATTCCACCAGAGGAGCAAAGAAGCCCCACTTTATCCTCCGATTCCTGCCCACCACTGGCTGAAGGCTGCTCCCGCAGCACCAGCACCCGGCACTCCGACGCGGGGCAGGGGTCTCCGGTGCTTGCTGCAAAACCCTGCCAGCCCGACCGGAACGGTAGGTGCCCCTCCAGGCCCAGCACCAACAGTGTCTGCTGCAATGCCCGTGCCAGGATGCCCTCTGACCGTGGCAGGGAGGGACAGCTGTCTCCTAGGATGAGGAAAGTCTTAAGTTTTAAACACTCAAAAGAAACCTAGATAATTGGGAAGGTTCAACTCTGAACAGCGATCAGTGACAACTCACCCAGATAAATGACACCTAGCTGACACATGTCTGCCCTCATAGACCTCAGGCAGGACACAAAAGGCACCAAGACAGAGGTTCCAAAGAGCTTTAGTGCAAATGAAAAAGCCGTGCCTCGGCCCCATCCTCCCAGAACCCCCACCCTCCCGGTCCCTGGGACATCACCCTGGAGCCCGAGGCAGGGAGGCGGCGGGGCGATGCTGTCTGTGGTTGGCAGAGTCGCCATCCCACCTGTGGGGCAGCAGGATGACGTGGGGCTGTTTTGATGGTGAGAAGCACCTGAACTCTCTGCTGAGCACCCAAGCCCACTCAGAAGCCCTGATGGCAGGGCAAGGAGAAGCCGTGGCCGCCGGCCAGATGGGCGGAGATCAGAGCGTCTTCTGTGTGAGGACTTGCATTCGCCCAGATCTCACGTAAGGGCGGGATAACTTTCCTCCTGAGTGTTGCAAAGTGAAACTCCTCAAAGTGCCGAGTCACAGAAAACGCCAAGATTCTTCACACATAGAATAATGAGGCAATAAAATTCAACCGTAAAGTTAAATAATTTACCATAAATATCTAAAGCTCTCAAATTATTCTCTACATTAACTGCCTATGTTTAAAATGATCTTTGCATTCACTGTGTCACAGATGGCAAAAGCAGACAAGAGAGCCCTTGACAACTCTAACTGCAATTAGCCCTTCCCAGCTGCGGTGATTTAAAGGCCTTTTCAGTTAAGCTGAATGAGACACCCGCGCTTTATAAATAAAGCCTTTACCAGGGCTGACAATGAAGTATTTGAAACGTACAGGCCTGAGCTGGTGGAGAGGGGGTGGCGGGAGCTTGCTGTCACTACACCCTCACACCAAAGCCCCACGCAGCCCGCAGCCCTGCCCCACGTGATGCTCACACAGGCTCCTCCTCCTGCCCACGCGGGCAGCTCCACCACTCCCCCCACACAGGCACAGCCCCTCCCCACTTCATGCTCCTGCACACTTTGTCCATATGCCCGTCGCTGAGCACACGCACGCCCCTTCCTTCACACATAGGCAGACGAGCGTCCCCACCCCTGCACTCACAGGCACACGCACCGTCGTCGGTCCCTTCTCCATGTTTATGCACGCGTGCACATGTGCGCGCGCACACTCACAGCTGAGAATGCCAAGCATCTCCAAGAAAGGCACCTGGGGCTAAAGTCCACGTGAGGCCAACCGTGTTGGTGGGAGACCCAAGTGCCCGCGTTTGTGGCCCAGGAGCCCTCGCCCACGGCTCTGGCTGGCAGAGGGGGAGGAGTCGCCCTTCAACAAGCCTCCAGCTCCTTGGAGATGGGAGGTAGGAGGCTGGGGCAGCGTGCAAAGGAGGTCAAGGTTACCCTCTGATTTCTGTGGAGCGCTCCTCCCAGGAGCCCGGCTGGTTAATTGCTTGGAGTCTGGTGTGTTGGAGGGAGCTGTCAGCAAATGGCCCCTCTGAATCTCAAGCTCATCTCTGGGATCCTTGTAAGGGGGCCTGGGCCCCCACTGCTTCCTGGCCTTACCTCCGCACAATAGACCAGGGCCAGGTCCCCACCTGGCCCAGGAAAGCGTGGCTGCCCTCGCGCTCACCCACTTGGGGTCCAAAGGTCCTCTTCCTGCATATCCTGCTGGGGCCAGAGCTTGTCCCAAACACAGCCTCAGCCTGAAGTAGTCCTGACTCACAGCCTCTCCCACCTGGCACCCACACCCCGCTTCTACCGAGCAGCTACTTCATCTAAGCCCCATTCTAAGCTAAGCCTCTTTCCGACATCGTTCCCCTCCAAATCTCACTAACATTCTATGACATAGATATTTATTCTTCCTCATCCTCGGTGTTCAGAATGGGGAAATGACACACTGGGAGGGTTAAGTAACTTGTCTTAAGATCTTAGACCAAGTAAGAGGGAGGTAGGGATTCGAACCCATGCAGCCCAGCTTCGGGGTGCATGCCTTTCACCACTACACACCAACAAGGCTCTCACTCCTACCTACCCTCCAGGCCCCTGTCCTAACTACAGCCATCTAGAACCCACACCTGCCAGGCTAAGCCCTGAGGCCCTGCCCTGCCCAGCCCTCCCAGCCACCTCCCTTAGACTTGGGGCCCTGTTCCTGAAATGTGAGCCAGCACCGACAGTCACGAGGTCCCATCTGCTTGGGCACAACCTGTCCTCACCCCCTCCTGCTGTTTCCACTAGGCTAGGCTTTCCCTGCACAGTCACATCTCTGCTACCTGGGTCCCCATCACAAGATCCTGCTTTACTTCCCAGCCTGGAAGGGCTGGTACCCTTGCACCAGCAATGTCCCCACATCTCTGAGGGGACAGGGGTGTCCCTACTTCCCAGGGCCTGGGAGAACTCCAAGAGTTGCTAGCTCCAGACAGCCTCTGGGGCTGTTGGGAGGCCTGGCTTGAAGTTCCAGAGAAGTATTTAGGTCCCTGAAGGTCTCCACCAAGACAAGGTCCCACTAATGTGCTGTTTCCGATATTTGAGTTCTGGAGTTGCCTGGGCTGCTTACAAAGAAGGAAAGCAAAACTCTTTCTCTAATAGCAATAAAGGCATTTGCGGGATCTTGAGATTCGTCACAGGAACAGGAGGGTACATGTGGGTGCAGTCACACCCATGGCACACCCACTCACACCCATGGGTGTGAGGTCCACAGCAGAGCAGCAGCTATAGACCGCCCCACCCAGGGTCCTAGCAGCTGATGGCAGCCAGAGTTCCAGGGGTTGGGGAGGGCAGCCCCCAGGGGCCCCTGGGATCAGAGAAGGAGAGTTGCTTAGCTGCAGACTCAAGTCCAGGTCGCACTGGGGCCATGAGCCTCCTGGTAAGGAGCAAGGATTTTGCCTCCTGAGTTCGTGTGGGTGTGGAGACGGGATCCTGGGCCCCACCCCATCTGTCTATCACCCTGTGCCCCAGCTGCCACTTCCCTGGGATGCGGGGGCGGGGAATGGGAGGCTGTAGATTACCCTGAGTTGCCTAAGGGAAGCATGTGGGCTCAGAAGTCAGCACCACCACTTCCTTGCTGTGTGACCTTAGGAGAGTAACTTCACTTCTCTGAGCCTGTCTTCTCATCTGTAAACTAGGAATAACAGCCCTCACTGCCCCCAGTGGCCAGGATTCAATGAGCTCAGGCACGTGAGGTGCCTAGCATCAAGCTGGTTCCTCGTAGGTACTTCGTAAGTGCCAGCTCCTTTCTCTTCCTTCCCTCTGTGGGACTCCCTATCACAGGAGTCCTGGGCCATCACAGGTCAGGGCCAGATGGCGCCCCACAAACTACCTTCTTTTTCATTTTTTTATCCTCGCCCAAGGATACGCTCATTGATTTTAGAGAGAGGAGAACAGAGAGAAAAAGAGAAAAGCATCAATTGGTTGCCTCTCGTACACACCCCGACCAGGGACCAAACCCGCAACCCAGGCATGTGCCCTGAGCTAGGGATGGATAGTCTGCAGGCATCAGGAGATGGGGCCCTGGGTGGGGTCATAAAGGAGACATCTACTGGATCAGCCACAGAGGAAGAGTGGGAAGGTTGACCAAATGCATCAACTCTAGGGTGCCATCTGCCCCTGTGCCACGGGAGAGCGCCCAGGCCTGGTGCAAGGAGCGCTCCAGCGGCAATCTGGCAGCCAGACTCGGCGAGTCCTGAGTTGCCTCTTGCCGGTTGTATGTCTTTGAACCAATACCTTAACTCTCTGAGCATTTGAGCTCATCCTCCACCAAGCAGAGGCATTAGTAACACTCTGTTCATCAGGCATTTAGGATAAAATGCAACAGAACATTCAAGAGCCTTTTGTTAGCTGATGGATACTAATAAGCACCCTCACAGTAATGGCAATGTGACGTGAATCTGGGCAAGGTATGTGTGGTGGCACGTGCGAGACAGAGGTGGGGGTGTGGCGGATGCTGTGATGACCGCCCAAATCCCCTTTAGGAAGAAAGATTATTCTCCGAGGGCCAGGATGGCCCTCGGCCAGCAGCCTGCTTTGAAGACTGAGTCAGCTGAAGAAAATAGCCTTGCCCGCAGTCACGCCTCCTTCCAGGGGTGGCCCGTGTAGAATAACCGATTAGCGCTCTGATCCCCGTGCAGTTCAGCGGGGAGGGGCCAGCCAGGCCCCAGAGCCCCTTAGGGGGGTTGCAGAAGCCCCTGGGGCTGCAAATCCCCCTTCCATGCCTCCCTTCCACAGGGCAGGTCCTCGGCACACTCCCTTATCAACGTCTGGCCAGGAGACCACCAAGCCCACGCCTACACACCAACAGTGACAGAGATTCCACCTCCCTGAGCACCCAGCCCTTCGGGGGACAGTGCTGGCCATCGCCTGGTTCTCTCACCAGGGAGCCTCATCGACCACTCTGAGGGTCCCACACGTCATCCAGCTGTGTGGTCAACACCAAGCAGGGTTATCTCCCTTCCCATTTCTTAGCTCGGTGGCCTGCACAAGCTAGTGCGCCTCTCTGAGCTTTGGTCTTGCCACCCATCGAAAGGGCACAGGGACCCCGACTGCACACAGGTGTGGTGTCAACACCAGGAACACTGCCTGGTGTGCAGCACGAGCTCCGGCCTCAAACCATCTCACCGTGACGTGTTCTCTTTCCCAGTTTCTGTAATGACTATTCAAACGTCCAGGTTTCGAGTTAGTTGCAGCTGAGCAACCTTGAACATGTTCATCTCTCTGCTCCTCAGCTTTTCAAATCCACAAGTCACCAGCAGTATCTCAGGGCTGTTGTGAAGGTGCGTGATCTCGTCCAGGGAACACCTGTAGACCCACATCTGTATGCATGAGGTTCCCCATAAATGTCACCTGTTACTTTCAGAACTCTTAGTGGTTGGTGTCAAGAACTAGATGCACCACAAGGAGCTATCTGTCTCGTGCCCAGCGATATGGCCCTAGTCCCTCTCCCTTTGGGTCCTATACTTCTAATAACGCCACCCAGAATTCTGGAGAATGATTCTTTTCAGCCACACACACACTGAGCATCATTCTAAGATTTCTGGCAGGGAAACAAAACACAACAAGACAGAAAGCGCCCCCACAACTCCACACACACACACACACACACACACACACGTGCGCGCGCGTGCTACCGGAGCACACCTTCGCTTTCGACTCCAGCAGGGTTCGGAACCTGTGTGCATGCACCGCTATCCTCTCCAGAGTTACAGCTGGCCTCACACCACTGGGTCCAGCCTGGGGAAAGCCCTTCACGACCAGAAGAGCCGAGAGAGGTCACGAATGAGAGGGACAGACACTGCCAGTGACCTTTGCAGGGCGGTGGGAACGGAGAAGAGCTGCCGGAGATCGGAGCCATGCAGATGCTCACAGAGGAAGGGAGGGGCGTTGTGAAAACGACAAAGCCATCCACATCCTTCCAACTGCTGCTGCTGTCATCCCATGTAATTGCGATTTCCTGCAATGTCACGTTCCACGTGGAATTAACAAGCATGCTTATATTTGCCACACTATCAGTAATGACAATGGTCATCATTATTCGTGATGGTCACGTTCGATCCACCATGTGTCGAAAGGGCGGCTCTTGGGCACCTCTTTTTTGCCTCTTGTGACCCACCTTCTGTCCACCTCCCCTGGGGCTTCAAATGATTGGCTAAGGCTCACAGCCCATCCACAGGTTGGCCAAGGCCCGTGACAATGGCCTCGCATGAAAAGTTGATGGTCCCGTCAGACTTCTGCTCACGAGAATCTGAACTAGGCAAGTTGAGCACGAAGCAATTGGCAGCAGGAGGTTAGAGAGGATGGAGAGGTCGTGACAGACGACGTGCAAGTGACAGGCATGGGGCGTGGAGGGGGGGGCAGAACAATGTGTGTTCATAAGCTCTGAGGCAGAGAATAAGGTGAGGACGGACTGGGCAATGAGGAAAGCAGGGCCAAAGCCGGGGAACTCAAGTCCTGTCTGTGGGGCACTCCTGCGGTTTGGCTGCCTGGACCCAGACCACCCTTCAGCTTCTGCTCTGCACGAGCCCCGGTGCCTTCACTTTAACTGGGTCCTACGTACACATGCACATAGCAAGCTGTCCCCTCTGCCTGCGAGCCAAGGGTACAGCCATGTGGTGCTCCAGCAGGAACCCCTTTGTGTGTGGGCGGAACCACGGATGAGCAAGCACCCTTGGAATGCAATCATTGGGCCAGTTACTAATCCACCTAAGTGCCTTTCTTGATACCTGCATTTCTCCATCTTGTTCACAAGGAGAGCTTGAGATTATCCAGGCATATCCAGGCGTTATTCAAGCATACGCATCTCCCTGAAATGACCCTGCCCAAGAAGGAAAGTGTGGCCTGGCAGGACTTGGCCTGGTGCCTAACAAAACACATGGCACACGATAGGTCTTCAGGAAAGCATGTGTGTTTCATGGTGAGCCCGTGTTGGGTCTAGGTGCTCACAAACTTCACCCTCAAGCAAGGTCTGTGACTGGAGTTTCTGGAAACCACCCTCCCTTTTGGACTCTGTCCATCCCTTGTCCCCAGGACCCTCGCAGCCTCCAGAGGTCACCAGCAGTGTGGTTGTAGGATCTTAGCGGAAGGTTGTCTTGGTGCCCAGGTGTGGGGCTCCTGTCTAGCCCACCGTGAGCTGTTCCTCCCCAAGGTCTGGGCTGTCCCTTTTAGGCTGATGATCTTTCCTCTCAATTATAAAAGCAAAACAGGAGTCAAGTGTCACCTCTCTGTCCCTTCTCACCCATCAACGTGAAATTCTTTGCTTGTTCTCAACAGAAAGTGACAAGACACTTCACTCTCCTCTGGCCTGCCTTTTGCTCCCTCCTTTCTCCATTCCACAGCCCATTGAGGGGTCCTCAATGCTATGGCCACATTATTATCCTTGTGAGCCCCTTGGAGGAAAGGGGCCTTTAATGTTTTGCACATAAGCTAGACGCTCATCACTATGTTGACATATCACATGGATACATTCTTCTGAGACTCACAAGCTCCTTTCCAGAAAAGAAAGATTGACAATTGAGCAGAGGCCACAGCAAGGAGGAGGCCGAGCCAGAACTTGAACTCAGGCCTGTGCTGTACCTCGGTCCTGCCGCCAGTGCTGCCTACATGCGTGCCCTTGGGCAGGCGCTGGTTCCCCGCCTGACAAAACAGGGTGGCCAATGCTTCCTACATGTTTAGCACTGTCTCTGGCACATAGTAAGCATGGAGGTATTTATACAACAGCCATTACTATGACCTATGGCGATTTTCCCTCAGCGTACTCCAGACACTGCCGTAAGGTCACAGCCCTGGGAACTCCTCCCGGGGAGAGCGGTGTCCCAGGAATCACACCCCTCCTGACGGACGTGCCTTCCTGATCAGCCTCCAGGCTTTCCGTCCATGGATACGACTTTATAAATCCCACTTCTCCCTGCGCACCCACACAGGCTTCCTCAGGAACCACCTCGCACCCCTTCTCTTTCCTTGGGTCGATTTGCAACAACACTATCAAAAGCAGGAGCCTGGGGTTTCCTTAATTCTCTGGGCTTCCCGTCCCAGACCATGTAGCCCTGCTCATGTGTCCTGAGCTTCAATATGTCACCTGCTAAAGTTTGGGCTGCATGCTCCCCAGATGTCACAAACAGAGCTGGTTCCTGCCATGCCTCTTCACCGCCTTCTCCTTGGTCCGAATTAGGTCCCGAGTAGGTCCTCTCCTCACATCCTCTTTGTTCTGGGTGGAACTGTCACCAGGAACTGTCACCAGGCAAGTGGAGAACTCACGGGAGGCTCTGTGCTAGAGCAAGGATCTCATAGCTGATGTCTGGAGGTCTAGCTTCCCCATCTTCACAGCCTCCACCTCCACGTCAACCTTCGGTCAGCACCTCCTGCCTCCGGTCGGTGGGTATCAGGACCAGGAACGCAGCTACACTTCCCCCACGGCCAGGCCAAAGTCAAAGAGAGACTCTTCGTAGGCCAGAATCCAAAGGGTCCAAGCCCTCCCTTTCCAGGGTCTTATGGGAAAGGCTTCTGAGAGTGGTGTGGGAAGAGGCAGGACTGGTTCAAATTCTGGCTCTCCACTTGCCGTGACAGACAGGCGAGTCTCCCTGGGCCTTGGCTTCTTCACCCATAAAATGGAGGTAATGACACAAACCCCCCAGGTCACGGGATGAAATGAGAAGGGGCTCGCAGGGCACCTGGCTCATTGGTAACAACTCATTCTTCCATAGCAGTTGTCTCGGTTGCTCAGGGACCACTTGGGGGGATAAGCAATGGTCAGGCCTCATCGCCATCTCAGACTGACTTTCCCAGGACCTGGGATTTTCAGTGCTAAAACCAGAGAAGTCTCAGCAAACTGGTAGAAGTGGGCCCCCCCACCTTGAAGTTCTGCTCAAAGGGACCTGGCTCCACTCTGTCCTAGGCTGAGCAGGAGGTGGGAGAAGAGGGCAAGACCAAGAAGATGTGCAGGAAAGTCAGTTCTTCATGCAGAGGGGTGTCTGTGGGCTCCAAGGCAGGGCTCTCCTCCCAGCCTCCCCACCAGGTGCCCTGCTGGTGTCCTGGGGCACCTCTGTCACGTGTAGCTTCCCATTGTTAGAATTTGGTCCAGGGCAGGGAGCAGGAATTAGCTCCCAGGGGCTGCCCCGCTGTGCCTTGGCTCCTGTTTTTCAGATGGTGCCTCCCTCTAAGACAGTGGTTCTGAGCAGGGGGTCATTATTCCCACCCATGGGACATCTGGCAATGTCTGAAAATATTTTGGGTTGTGACAAAATGGAGGAGAGTGCTGCTGTCATCTTGTAGGTAGAGGCCAGGGGTGCTGCTAAACATCCTACAATGCTCAGGACACTTCCCACAATAAAGAAACACCTGTCCCAGAATGTTAGTAGTGCCGAGGCTGAGAAATCCTGTTCCAGGGGAGTCGGAAGAGGCCAACTGGGGAACCGGGAACCAAGGGCTCAAGAACCCCACCCCTGCGTCTCTAGGTAACCAAGCTCAGCATCCACAGCCCCCCAGGTGAGACATTGGATGTTTCCTTCCCAGCCAGGTCAAAAATAGGAAGTCACAATGCCAGGGCCAGGCCTGGGAAAGTCACTTTTGGCATGAGCCTGGCAAGGAGCAAGCTTTATGGCTTGTTCTGTTCAGAGTTTTAATTAAGCGTCTCAAATAAGGATTTAATTGGGCTGTAACAAGCCAGGCTATTGCATGCAAGAGAAACACCTGGGGATTATTAGAAAACATTTTTTAAGGCAGTAAAGCTGCGGCAAACACTTGCAGTTGTTAAATCAGAAAAATTATAATTCCAGAGCTCAACACCACACACGATGGGGCGGGGTTAGCCCCCTGCTCTGCAGCCCTGGCCTGGAGGGGAATGCTGCAACCACACCAGGGGTGGAAGAGGTGCCCCTGGTGGAGGGACTCAGGCCCAAGCCCTTGTCAGTTCCTGCCTTTCAGGCTGCTTCTGGGGAAAAAGAGAGCGGCCAGGCCTAGCCTGGGAGGGGCCAGGGGTGCCATGTGGTCAGACCCGCACTGGGTCCTACACAGGGCCGACCCTGGCTGGTGTGAAGGGTATCCCCGCCCAGCCTGGGTCTAGTCTGGGAAGAGCCAGGAGTAGCCAATCCCAGCCTGGGAGGTGCTAGGCCCACTTTATTGACGATCTCTTCCCCAACCAGAATTGGAGCTCTGTTCTCCCAGGGACCAGGATTTGTTTTGTTCCCTGCTATAACTTCAGAGCATAGAATGCCTGGCACATAGCGGGCATGACTGAATGAATGAATGGGAGAGACAGTGGTGTCCAGGCCCATCTTTAGGGGCCGAAGCTGGCCATTTCACTTCCCCAACCCAGGTTTCTCATTGGAAAACCCAAGGGCCCCCGTAAAACAGGTGGCTGTTAAACTGATTCCCATTTGGGGATGGAAGGTCCCGGCCTAATGTTGCCTCCTGCTGGGGAAGTGGTCTAAAACCCCCCTACTGGGGCCCTTTCCATCAGGTTCAAACGGAAACCCTTCTGTGATCATGCCCTACTTACTGCTGGCCTCCCCGCAGCCCATCTCCCTGTCTGGGCCTGACCATAGGGCTTTATAACTTCACACTGCCTCCCCCAGTAAGACCAGGGCCTCCCTAAGAACCAGTCCCATGTCTAGTTTCCTCTGTGTCTCCATTAGCCACGGTCCTACACGCAGAAGACGCTTCACAAGTTCTACCAGGCGACCCACGAACGAAGAGATGACTGATGTGCAAGTACCAGCAGCATCTTCATCGCGGCTGTCATTTACCGGCCTCCCTACCACAAGCCACGCACTGTGACACCGTGCCAAGCCTTCCCAGTGGGTGACGTGGGTCACCAACTCCATTTGATAGAGGAGACTGAAGTTCAAAGAAGCCCCTTTATCCCACTCTGCTGCCCCTCCCAAAGTGCCCTATCACCCCAGTGTTGAAGGGGGCCCCTCTCCCAGCCTGCGAACGGCAGCATGAATTTCAGTTCAAGGCAGTAAGGGGAGGAAGGCTAGACTCTCGACCCTGGGAACCACTGAAGGGCCCCTCCCATGGCTGAAGCCCAAGGGGCTCCTGCCCTTGGACAACTGCCTGCAGGGCTTGTAGCATGCGTCTCACCCCTCTAACCCAGCCCTGCCCTACTCTGGTGAACTTCAGAAGGAGGGGGAGGGGGTGGGAGAGGAGGAGAGGGAGATGAGGCCCCGCGGGTATCAGACCTGGGAGGACAGTTCCAGTGAACTGCTGGAACAGGGGGTACAGGGTGAAAGGCTCAGGTGCCCAAGACTGGGGCCTGGGCACATAAAGGAGGGAGGGAGGTGAGTTGTTTGCACATGGAGGGACGACCCCAGAATCAGGGAGGGAGGCTCCGAGCGCAGAGCTGGGGGCTAAGGTACACCATCTGGGGAAGGAGCACCAAGGTCTGCGAGGCAGCAGCAGGGGTGGCTGGAGGAGCACCTCCCCTCCCCTAGCCTAGAACCAGACAGTGATTTTCCAGAAGGAAGGAAACTGTAAGTCAGGAGCCAGGTGTAAGGAACCACGTGACTACCAGGGCAGGTGGACAGCACAGCACTCGGCACCCAGCCTTCAGGGTTGCTTTCTGAAACGGCTCTTCTGGAAAGCATCCCGAGGCCCTAAGTCGAAGTCTCTCTCCCCACTCACCACCCAAAGAGGCCTGAGGGGGCCGCAAGGGGGCCTTAAGGAATGGTTGCTCACTCCGCTCCACCCAGCCCAGAATTCTCAGCTCCCTCCCCCAGAAGCTCAGGCCACCACAGGCCAGAGCAGGGTCCCCTGGCTGGACCTCGGGTAGCACCTTCCACCCACTTCTCCTATCAGAAGGCATCTGCGCAGGGGCCAGTCACAGTCCCTCGCACGTGGGTGCGAGGTCCTGGCTTCAGAGCATTGTTTCGGGTCCTTGATCAAACAGCAGTTCCTCGAGGCCGGAGGCCTTGGGGACCCCTCCCCCCGCCTCTATGCCTCTCCCCTGCGTACTCGGTCCCCTAGGAACCGAAGGTGATCAAGCACACCCTTTACTGTCATCACTGTGCAGAGGTCAGTGTCCTCGTTAGAAGGCAGGCTTTCTGCAGGCAAGGGTCTTTGTTCTTTCACCCTTTGCTGCTCCCTAGTGCTTAGAACTGAGCCCGGGGCTCAGCGAGTGCTCAGGAAACGTTTGTTGAGTGGATGAATGCACGACCTTGGGAAATCCATCATCTCATTTGATTTTTCAGCCCTTCTATGGGTAAATTTGACAAGACAGGTGCTACTTTTATTACCTCTATGGATACGAATGAATAATAATTACAGTAATAATAGCCAGCTCTTACTGAGCACCTCCTATGCGCCAGGTCCTATGATATATGCTTCATACACATACATTTAATCAATTTAATCTTCACAATAACCTTAGGAGGTAAGTGCTATTAACCCAATTTGGAGTTCAGAGAAGTAGAGTAACTTGCCCAAGGTCACACAGCCATGCGTCAGGCATCAAGCTGAGGGCTTTGCATGGTTTATACCGCTTTATGCTTACAACTGTTTACCAAGCAATCACTCTAGTTCATGGAAAGGGAAACTGAGGCCCAGAGAGATGAAGTGACTTGTCAAAGGTCACCCAGCGAGCCAGGTGCAGAGTCAAGATTCAAGCCCATCTGTCTGTCTGAATCCAAAGGCAGCTCCTTCCCCTACGCCCCCTGGGGCAGGAAGCTTCCTATCAGAAGTGGACATTCAGAGGGACTTAAAATCAGAGTGAAAGAGAAGGTGAGCCCAGGTAACAATTATGTCTTGGGTCAAAATAGTCATGGGACCTTCCACCTCTGAAATTCCCATTCCATAAACGTCCACTGGCATGTACCACAGCATCCCACTGGGCCCACACTTCCTTCAATCCTCAGTCAGGAAAGTTGGCAGTGGTACCTGACTGAACAGGTAGGGAATAAAACACCTATGGTTGCAACAGCTCCTACTTCAAGGTCTGTCAATAACTATCCAAAAATGTTCCCAGAATTATCGGCCAGCAATTTTCATTGATAACTTAAAGAATCAAAATGCCTTCAGATGCTGAAGATCTATATGTCCCGTCTCCGCCCCCCCCACCTCCCCCACCCCACTGCCCTTAGCACTTGAAAAGGTGAGCTCCCCTGGGCCAATGGCTCCCTTTGATTGTCACCAACCAGGAGTGGCCATGATAGACAAGTGGTCCTTCATCTGTCTATTGTCAGAAAGAATTGCCCGAGATCAATTGTTCTAAAGCAAAAATCAATGGCATTTGGCAGTGGTCCTCTCAAAAGCAACGAGTTTATCTTCAGTAAGTCTATACAGCAGGGAGCTTAACTAAGTTACAGTGGGCTGTTCGACACCTGATGCTCTTGGCAGGAGGCCAGGGGCTCCAACCCCAGCGTCCTGGGGAGCTTTACGGAATGTCTGCCGCTCACGGTGGGGGCCTGGCGAGGCTGGTAGGGAGCTCACCCCGACCAGAAGCATCACTCCAGGTAGAGAACTGTCCGTTTGTAGGAAGAGACACCGGACTGCTTTTGAAGAAAAACCCTAGGGCCCTTCTCCATGCTGAAGTAGAAAGACAAGAGTCTTCACAGGTTCCCCAATACCCTCCAAAGAAAGCAGTCTTGGGCGGTGAGGGGGTGGAGGAGGATTTCCCCAGAGGCAAAATCGGAGGCAGAGCTGAGTGCGAGCAGTTTACCTGGGAAGTCATCTCAGTCTACCTGGCAGGGGGAGGGGAGAAGCGAGACAGGGAAAAGAAACCAACTAATAACGGGTGCATTACCCAGCAAATTACCACCGGGGACGACTGGAATGCCACCCAGCCACAGCCCCTGCCACTGGGACTCCCGGGAGACGGTGCAGAACCTGGCTCAGAGTCACCCCAGCTGAGGGGAGAGGAAGCTGGGGTGGGGATGGATGGGAGGAGGCAGCCACCCCCTTCCCAGCCCCCAGTCACAGCTGCAGGTGTTCTCAGCAAGCAGCCCAGGCTGGCAGAGGGACCCAAAGGGGAAGGGGCCAGCCTAAGATGGTTACAAGAGCACCCACTGGGGAGAGGAAGACATTTTTAAATTCTATCTACTTGATTTGAGTCTCATCCCTTTTAATTACTTATTTTCATGGACGAGTTACAAGATACATAGTAGACTGACCTGGGTGTCCTTATAGACAACTTATAAAGCACAAATTATACTTATGAGGGTGTGTGCTCAACTTTGTTACCAGTGAGTGACTATTATCAGTCAAAGAAGCCTGGTGATCACTGCTCTAAATTATTTTTTTTAATTTTATTTATTTATTTATTTATATTGATTCATTTTAGAGAGAGAAAAGAGGAGAGAGAGAGACATCGATTTGTTGTCCCACTCATTCATGCATTCATTGGTGGATTCCTGTATGTGCCCTGCCCAGGGATCAAACCCCCAACCTTGGTGTATGGGGACAGTACTCTAACCAATTGAGCTACCCGGCCACGGCCCCACTGCCCTGAATTACATGGGAACTGCTCCCAACATTGTCCCCCAACCAAACAACCACCGAGCTGTCAGGTCTTGGAAGAGCCGGTGGCCTGAACTGTCTACTGGCCATCATGAATCGTAACTCTGATGGACAGAAATGACGTGTTGGAGAAGGGACAGGGAGCAGGCTGGCCACCTATTTCCCCAGCTGTGCTAGGGCTTACCCTTGGGTCAAGCTGGGCCCTTGGACTGCATGCCCAGGCTTCTAGCTGCATTTTTGTCATTTGTTTTGTCATTATGCCTTCCGCTGACACGGAGAATAGACAATACCAGACTCAGTCTCAGGAAATCTGCTACTGCCATTTGTTAAAAGGGCACTGCATGCCTCAGCATCTTCTATATTAGTCCCTAGATGAAAAAAATACATTTTAAAATGAAGAGTTAATAAAAGTTTAATTTTTTCCCAGAGATACGAGGGTGATTTTTCCACATAGAGAAGGTAAAACGTATGTAAGTAGTGGTATTTCTCTTTTCCCTTTGGCCACCAGGGAGCACAGAGTCAAATGCTTGGTCCAATTATAGCAACTGTAATGGCCATTATGACTTAAATATAACATTTCTTTTTTCTCCTAGGAAACATTCAACTTCTAATTTGTACTTTCTTGGTGCTGAATTCTTTGAACAATAAGCTATCTCATTAAATGTGACTCTGGTAAACAACTTCAAGTTGTTTTTGTGGAATGAGATGAAATAGTTACTAGTGCATTAATTAAAAATGAAGCCCAGCTGATAGCCCAACTAGCATTTTTGGACTCAAATACAAAGCATCACTCACGCCCTGCTGGGTCAGTGCCTTGCTATTTCAGACCCTGAGTCAGCCTTGGGCAAGAGAAAGAGAAAGGTCCTTTGCACAACCTCCACAATTTCAGCCTCAAAAGATGAAGGTACTTGACCTTCAGAATCTGCAGTGTGGTGGGTGTCTGGGGTCTGGATAAGAGGTTCCCAGCATCTGCTCCCTTCCCTCACCTAAATGGAATCACTGCTCCCTTTATTTTCATTTGGACCCTTGAATCCACTCCTGGCCTTTCTGAGCAATTGACCATAACCCCACACTCTTTCCAAACTCCTCTTAACCTCTCCTTTGAACTTATTCTGCAACTTGTCCTTTGGGGGCCCAAGACAGACCCCTCCTGTGGGCACTAGGGAGCCAAGATGTTCAGCTTCTCTGTTCTCTCCACATTGGTAAATGCTGAGTCCAGCCCGTCAGCTCTGCCGCCCTTGTGGGCTGATGAGGTCATCTCTACTGTCTCCCCACCACCCCCACTCATCCCCTGGCCCCCAGCTTCCCCACTCTTCTTACAAGGTGCTGTCCCAGGCGGACAGAGGGGAGAGGCGGGGGGAGCTGGGAATGGAGCATGCCACCCATCAGGACCCCCAAAGCCAACTGAAGAGATGTTGAAGGGGGAGATGAAATATGTGAAGCAGCACTTGACCAACCTCTGCTTTTAGCACCACCCCCAGAAAGACACACACACACACACACACACACACACACACACACACACACACCCCAGAAATCATCAGAGCAGCGTGGACTCATGCAGGCCAAAGGAAGCTGTCTTCTAAAGCCTGCACACATCAGAGGGCGGAGGGAAATGCAACAGGGCAGAAAGTCACTGCTCCTCGCTCTGATCCCTGCTCCACAGCCCAGCCTGGGGTGGGGGGCGGAGGGGGCAGCTTGGACCAGCCAGCACCTCTCCGAGCCTCCCTTTCCTTATCTATAAAGCAGAGATAAGAATACCAGCCTATCTCAGGGGGGCATCGCATGGAAAACCGAGCACAAAAGGGCTTTGAAAAGGATAAAGGATCACACAAAGCAGAAGAGAATTGTTACTGAGATGGTTCCCTCTGAGCTCAGTGACCCGAGAAGAAGGGGAGAAATTGAGCTTCAGGGTCTGGAGAGGGTGGGGCTGAGGGGGCCGGAGCTCTGGCCAAGAGGCTCCCAGCACCCATCCCTCCCAGGTGGGATCACCACCTGCTTTGTCTTCATTCATACCGTTCAGTCAACAGCTTGGGTCTTCAGAGAAGGGATCCCCAGAGGCCACGAGAAGTCATCTGGCCCCTCCCCATTCCCCCTACCTGGTGTCCCTTTGTTATCACTGAACTGTGTGTCTGTACACATGTGTGTGCACATGTGTGTCTGTGTGTCCTCTAAACCCTTCTAAAGGAGATTTCATGTGTGATTGAGGCGCGGTGACTGCAAAGGGGACAACCATGATCTGCAGTGGCTAAAGTCCATGTTCACAAAGCACCTAGTGTGTGTCCCTGGAGTTTCCTCATCTCCCTCCTGCTGAGAGCACTGGATTTTCACTTGCTGGTCCAGGCTCACTGTACCTCTGGGCTGCACCACAGCGGAGGCAGGGGGGCTTCATCAGCTAGCGAGCACTTCTGAGAATCGGCCTCTCATCAAGAAAGTCTCTTGGCCAACGGGACCCCTAACCTCGGCCCCTGGGTGTGGAACAGGCTTCCTGCCTTGCTTCCTGGCCTGGAGTACCTGTCTCTGACACCTACCTAGTAGCCCTTCCTCTCGAAGGACAGTTTCTCCAGTCCTGGCCTACTTTTGCCTGTTGCCTTGGACCTCTGAACTTTACCTGTTGCTGGGATTCCCCCTCTGGGTTTTGTCTCTTTCTGGCCACATCATGGCCCCATGTTGTACCTGCCTCATGGCCCTTCTTGCCCGAGTCCCCACCTGACACCAGATGCCAACCTGTCTGGATGTCATGCTCTGCCCTGAAAGGACCAGGCCCTCCCCTACCTGTAGCTACACCTTTGCCTGCTGGGCATCCCGAGTCCCATCCTAGCCAACCAATCTTCTCTCCACATCCACCAAAAGCCACACAAGAGCTCTGCGAACGGGTCAAGGGGGTGGAGGTGACTTACCCATCCCAGACCCCAGGGGTGCAGGGCCACATCTGAGAGCAGATGCAGCCCGAGAAAGCCAGACAGCAAGGGGGCACGGGTGTCTGCTGCTGGAGCCACAGAGGAGCCATGACCGCCCACTGACCCGAGAGCTAGACCTGGGCAACGAGAGGCTCCCTCACCCCTGCTGTCCTTGGAACATGGGCTCTGCTGGTCTTCCCTGTTTCAGGAGGACACAGCTCAAGACAGAGATGGGGTGTGAGTCCATCTGGATGGCGTGTGTGACTGAGCCTGGTTAGGACCTCTACATGGACGTTTAAGATTCTGGTGGGCGGGGGCAGAGATGTCTCGTGGCCACCCAGAACAGGCCTCATAAGTTCCCTCGCGTATTGTCATCTTGTCAACTACCAATCTGGAATGGCCTGCCCCTTTCTTTGGTCTCAGATGGTACCCAGGAGGCTCTGGAGAAGGTTTCGAACTACCAGTGTCTAACAATAGATGGTGCCGAAGCTGGCAGAGGCGTTGCCAGGGCCAGCCCACCAGGAAGGATGGTGGAGGAGGCAGAACCAGATCTGGGACTTAAAGGGTGGGACATAGGTGAGCAAACAGGTCTTGCCTGGCAACAAACAGTGGTCAGAGCAAAGGTGTGAGAGTGGGGACCTTGTAGATCACTGCATCATTCATTCCTTCATTCAGTCATTCACGCAGGTATTCGGTCACTCACTTAGCAAATATTTACTGAGCACCTATATGGGGTTTTAGGTGCTCTTCAAGGCACTGGGCATACTGTGGTAAATAAAGCAGACAAATCCCCCTGTCCCCAAGAATTCCACACTCAAGGGGGTTTATGGCTGCTAATGAGGATGAAAAGGTGGGTGGAGGCCTTGAATGCCAGGCTGAGGAAGCTGGGCTTTACCTGGCAGGCACTGGGGAGCGCTTGAGGGTTCCTGAGTGAGAGTAACGTGCCATGCAGAGACATGAGGGAGACTGAAAATCATTGACGTGAGTGGTGACACAGGCCAACGTAAGAACGACGAGGCAGCAGCAGAGAGGAGGGCCTGGCTGTGCGTCAGTGGGGAGAGAGATGGGGACTCAGGAGACCGGAGACAGACGGAGCCTCCTCGGGTGGAAGCCCCTCTGCTTCATCGGGGCCTGTGTCCCTCTCTCTCACCTCTAAACACACCACCGTCAGAGCCAAGTTTGAACCCCAGCTGTGTTCAAGGGGCACACTCCAGCTGTGTTCTCGGGGGTGGGGCTTCTCCCTGCCTCCCAGCCTCAGGCCTCTCCCACTCACAGCGACTTTAACAACGCGGTGGGGAGGGGGGGCTCAAGGGCCTAGTGGAGACTAAATATAGCCCGCCAGGCCGTGTGTAGAAAGAAAGGTTCTCCTGGATTCACTTAAGAGCAGAGGCTGGCATGTTCCTCTGGGGACGCACTTTGTCTCAGGATCAGGCTGGCCAGGCTGACTCTGATGGGCCCTCAGAGGCTTCTTTAAACACAGAGAAAACATTAAATGTTTTTCTGCCAAAGCCTCAGCATGCGAGGAGGAGTGGCTCGTGGGAGCATCGAGTCAAAGACCTTCCCGGTCAACGCCCTGCCAGACTCAGGTGAACTTATCCGTTCAAAATGTAAATCCTCCCGGACAAAGAGCAGTCTCCATGAACACCAGCACGTGGCAAAGATGTCTGAGGCCCATTCCCGGACCCAGCGGGGCTGTGCACTGAGAACCGACACAGCTATGGAACGAATTCCGGAGGGGCTGTGGCTCTGCTGGGCTGAGCACCTCAGGAAGGGGTCATGATTGCTGTCCCCACTCCACAGGACAGAAGACAGACCAGGGAGGGGCTAAGAAACTGCGCAAGTACAGTGCAGCTGGGATTGGAACCCAGGCTGCTTCGTATGACCAAGGCACTCTCCCACAGCCCCCGACCGCCGGCACTGCAGCCCCGCAAGCCCATTTCTTCACGGAGGTGCCCGCCCATGCAAGACAGAAACCCCTGCCTCTGCTCAGTGCTATGCTCACTGCGCACCCCAGCCTGCCAGCTGCACTGTGTTTTGCCTTTCGGAGCATCCTTCCCACCCACACTGCCTCCTGCTTGCTGAGTCTCACACGTGGAGGCTGAACTCCAGGTCAGCTCAGCCAACGAGCACAGAGGCCCCACTGTGCACAAGGCTCTGAGATGCTACATGCGGGCACTGTCAGAGTGCTCTATTCTTGCCATGCCTCATCTGGGTCTCGCGAAGAGGCAGGTAGCATCACCGTGTCCATTTTGCAGATGAGGACACTGAGACAGGAATGAATTGGCAACTTATCCAAGGTCATGCAACCAGTAAATGACAGAGCCGAAAGTCACACCAAACAGCCTCTGTCTTCTGACCACAGAGCTCAGGTGCCAGGAGGAAGGGGAAGAATCCTTCCTACAAGGGGACCTTGGAAAACCTTCTGGAGGGGGTGGGGCCTGACCTGGTGGATGTGGGGAAGGGCATTCCAGACAGAGCAGACCACGTGAGCCGAGGCGAGGAGGCCTGAGCGTGGTATGCAGCGGCATCTGGGAGCCGGAGGACCTAGTGGGGAGCTCCAGATGGAGGACACAAGAACAGCTCGGGCCCTGTGTGCCTACTGTGCGCCAGGCCCTGGGCCGAGCACTTTCAAGGATTTGTCTTGACGTTATCAGCCACAGGCATTGGCTCATGACTATCTCTTCGGTCCACCACTGGTGAGGGGCAGGTAGGGGGTGGAGCTCAGTGGGCACCATTGAAGGTTTCTGAGCTCACGAGGCAGCCATGGCCCTAACCCAGCCTTCTCTGGGTGGCAAACCAAGCAGGCAGCTGCAGCATGGTGGGAGCAGACCTCGGGCAGGGAGGACCCTGGGGCCCCAGAGCCACCCAGCCGTACTGAGGGCTCAGTGGTTCCTCAGAGCTCTGGGTCCCATGTGGGCCAGTATCCCCACAAGTAGGAACCACGGCCATGAAGGTTAATGTGCCCAGCACAAGCTTGTCCATGAGATATGCCCTGTATCTCACCCCCACTTCTCATTCCATCCTCTAACCACTATGTGCACATCCTTCCAGCACCCAGAGGGGCCTACACCAGGGGGCTTTGCCTGCCACTGTAAAAGGAACTTCCAGGTTCTTGTGGGGACAACAGAGGACAGAGCATGGAAGGGAGCAGGTCTGGGGGTCTGAGGGCTCTGGGTGCCACTCCTGGCCCTACCCTTGCAGAGCTAGGTGCCCCTGGACAGGTGTCGTCATCTGCCTGGGTCTCAGCATCCTCGCTTGTAAGATGGGAGTGAGAAGCCCCAGTCCACCGGGCCTGGGCAGGGATGAGATCACACAGGACAGTGCCAGAGCACAAGGCAGAGGCTGACTGAAGAAACACCACGCAAAACTCAGGTGTTCACTGTGAAATCCTTTCAGCTTTGCTGTCTGTTTAACGTTTCTCATAACTGAATGCTTCCTGCCCCTGGCCCTGCCAACCTGGGTCGAACCCAGACAACACGACCCACCTTGATGCACTTCTCTGGTTACCCACGCGTGGAAATAGAGACACGGGGAATTCGGCAAGTCACGGTGAGAGCCTGGGGATGGCGCCGGGCCCAGGTCCTCTGTCCCTGGGGAACTCTGTGCGCCCATCACCCACACTCCAGACCAGGGAAGGCCCAGCGTGCCCAGGTGCGGGCCGGGCTCCACCTCCTCCAGCCCAGCTCAGCCGGAAAACTCTGGCCTGCTGATCTCTGAGAGTGTCTGGGAGGTGAGTGGTGGCCCATACCTTGACCATGAGTCAGACGAGAACTAAGTCATTACCACAGAATTAGGGCCATGGAGTGATTCCAGCCCATCTCCTTGCTTGCTGTGACCTTTGGCGAGCTACTCACCCATCTGGGCCTCGGTTTTCTCAACTGTAAAATGGGGATGTGATAATTACAATAAAATCGACCTCACATTGTTGTCATGAACGCTTGGCATATGGTGAGCACACAAGAAACGTGATACTTTTAAATTCATTTCTTTTTAACAAAACTTATTTTGAGAGACATCTCAGGTTCGTAGGAAAAATGAGCACAAAGTATATGGAGTTCCATGCACCCCTTCCCCCCCACACATGCACAGTGGCCCCCGTGATCCATAACCCCCACTGGAGGGGTGCACTTGTTACAACCCACGAACTCTGCTGACACCTTGTTACCACCAGAGTCAGTGGCTTACCTTAGGGTTCGTTCACTCTTACTGCTACACATCCTACAAGGACACATTTGCATCATGTGTCCACCAGTCTAATCTCACACAAAGTAGTTTCACTGGCCTGCCAAATCCCGGGCTCCACCTGTGCACCCCTCCCTCAACCTGCTCTTTCATGTTTATCGATTAAGGAACGGGATTTCCTTGTACTTCATTTCAGATCGCCTGAGTAGAAACAGGCTGAAGATAACAATACTGTGTAGGACTTGAGATTTTTATCTTCTGATGAGGCCAAAAATGAGAGAAACCAAGGCCTGGACAAGCCCCGTGGCTCCTAGCAAACGGCAGGTGGAGGCTGGGCCTGAGTGTGGGTGCCTTCACCCCCCTGCCCCAGATTCTCCGGGGAGCCAGACTCCATCCGGCAGCCTCTGCGGGCACAAGCCAGGGAAGGGGAGCTTGCAGAGTTTAAGTCTGCACACAAACCCACCTGGAGGAACAGGCCTCTTCTCAGTTTTACTTTGTCATTTAAGAGGTAATCCGTGGAGTAGGGGCTGACATGGCAGCGTGCATCTGTGGCTGGAGGGGTGTGCGAGTGTGCGAGTGCATGCGTGTGTTATGTGTGGTCCATTTGTGCAGAGCCCATGTTACCAGAGTTCGGAGAAATGTCAGACTCTCAGAGAAGGAGATTTTAATTAGGTGAGAGTTGTCTCCAAAAAGTACTAAAATTAAATATGAATCCATAATGCATGGCATCATAGCTAATGGTATGCAAATCGGGCTGGGCCAGGCTGAGGCAGGAACTTGGACCGATGGCAGTAATTGGGAAAAATGTCCCCTGGCCTGCAGCCACAGCCCCAGAGATGCTGATGGGAGGGGGCAGGGGAGAGGTGGAGGGGTGGAGTTTTGAGGGGGGCAGCTAATGTCCTGATAATGAAGACAAGGTGGCAGCAAGTACTCGGATTGCCCAGCAAGGCCTCTCCAGTGACATGGCAGCCGTGTGTTTGCTGAGAGAGCACTTCCACCTGGGAAGGAGGGAGAAGCTGCCCAGGAGGCCATCTCAGCTGGATGCCAGCTCCTTTGGGGGTGGCTGGCCCTCCCCATGGCTGGACCTTTGACAGGGGGCAGGGGTGGTGCCGGGGAGCAGGCCGCTCTGCAGACCCACAGATGCAAGTCTGACTCTCACCTCTGTCACCAGCCAACCCTGTGACCTGCACCGGTCACCCAGGCTGGACCTCTTTTTGCTCAGGTACAAATCAGAAAAGACTAACTCTACCTGTTCCAGTTCCCAGAGCTGCCCGGGGGTCAGAGGAGCTGTAAACACATTTAGAGCGTGCAAATGGATGCTTATCCTTTTTATTGTAATGTTCATTCTTGAGAAGAATAAATAAGAGGTAACGTCTACTGAGTGCTCCCTATGCCATCAGGCAATTTAGCCAACTCAATCCCATCTGCAGACCAAGGGAAACTGAGGCGCAGAAAGTGTGACAGGTAAGAAATGGTCAATGCAGGAGTCAAACCCGGTGAGTCTAACTCAAGAACCTACTCATGGACAGCTACGCTAAGAGAGCTCTTAAAGATGGAGGGAGAGGGCTCGATTCCTATTTACACAGGACAACAGACGTAACCTGTACAACCCGGCCCGGCTGGGGGCATGTGTGATCGCCAGCTACAGTGTAGGCGGGAAGCACCCCGGAGCCATCCGCCCTGTCTGAGTACTTTCTGGGCCTCAGCTTTCCCACGGCGCCACCTTTATTCTGCTGGTCCAGGCAGCTCCCAGACGCCTTCCAACTCCAAAGCACGCCGTCTGCCCCAAGCTGTCCAGTGCCACAGAAGAATGCCCAGGGCCAGGGTCAGCCTGGCCCTGTTTAAATCTTTGTTCTGAGACCCCAGTGATCCCCTTGACCCCGGTGTTTTCATCTGTACAATGGAAAGACTAACAGTTTTTACTTCGTTACATTGTTGTGAGGATTGAACTGTTGAGACAATGGGCCCTGGCCGGGTAGCTCCGCTGGTCAGAGCGTCAACTCCATAACTATATAACAAGGTTGCAGGTTCCACCCCCCCCCCATCGGGGCACGTAGAAGAGTCAACCAATGAATGCATAAATACACAGAACAACAAATCGATGTTTCTGTTTCTCTCTCTCGCCAAAGCCAACAAATTACAAAGTTGTTTAAACAACTTTTGCTGATATTAGCTTATAGGCACTGAGCTCTATGTAGCAGCCACTGTGCTAAGCATGTTACCCATATTAGCTCACTCAATCCCCACCAGCCAAAGTAAGCCAACACCTGTACGGTATTCATATGTGCCCGGCACGCGGTACTTACCCATGGTAACTCAATCTGCTCTACTACCCCTTCCACTCCCATTTTACAGATGGAGAAATGGAAGCACAGATGTTTAGAGCTCATCTGAGCAAGGGCCAGGGTAAGGCCCCAGTGTCTAGACTGATAACCAGGTCTGCTGTCTCATTCAACACCTATATGCTTAGCACAGCACCTGCCTTTTCTAAGCATGCAATACGGGATGCTGTTGAGCCTAAAAGGGTGAGGAGTTAACTTCAAACACAGAATTAAATAAGATTGCACATGGAAATCTAGCACACAACAGGGGCTTGAAAAGAGTCACATGAATGAATGAATGAATGAATGAAGAGATGATAGATAGATAAATAGATAGAGAGACAGACAGACAGATAGACAGATGAGTGAATTTAAGGGAAGACCATGGGATTATTCTGGCTCCCGATTCTTCTCACCAGAGCGTCCGGTGCTGTAACTGACTGCCCTGCCCCCAGCAGGGCTGCTAATGGTGGTCTCACGGACCTAGGAGGATGCCCAAGAGCATGGTAGCTACGGGTCCAGTGTGCCCTGAAAAGCACAACTGTCCTTTGAGGCCTGGGTAGAGGGATCAACCCTCCTCCCAGGGCACCGCTGTGGCCTAGGCCAGAAGAAGCCCTGGTGGCTGTCCCAGACATCTCTGAGTCCCACCCAGGAGGGTTCTGTCTCGGGCAGCAGGCCCTGGGAGTGGTACGCAGAGAGGAAAAATGCGACAGGACATTGCACCAAGGGTTTTGAGATATAAAAGGGGTAAAACCCTCCCTTTGTGTGGGAATGAGTGCCAGGGGGCCAAGGCCTACTGAATTTCATCAAAGTCATTTGCTGATCAATATAGCTGACACGGCCAGTTCAGCGATTCTGTAACAAATACCCATGTGCTGGGTGCGAGGGGCGCTTTGCCACATTGTGGCGAGCAGGGCCAGGCCGAGTCCTGTGTTTGATGGCCTTCTGAGACCGGGCCCTGGCAGTTACAGCTCTGTGGCTTTATCTTCGTGACAGCAAAACACTGGGATGGAGAGAAAAAAGATGGGCCGGGCTTCCAGATGTTTAGTCTGCCTGGCAGCAAACACAAGGTCATCGCAATGAGCCTGAAACCCTCGAGGCAGGGATGAAGGTGATGGGGTAGAAGATGCCCCGGAAATGGAGCTGTGCACTCACTAAGTGCCTACTGTTTACCACACCCTGAGCTAGGTGCTCTGACCCACTCCATATTTCTCCATGTTTTCAGGTAAGAAAAGTCAGCCTGGCATTGTCCCCGAGGCCAAGGAGCAACTGAAAGGTGCAGGGATGATCCACGTGTGGATCTGACTGCAGGACTTTCGTGACCCAGCTCTCACTAGGGTGCCCTTGAGTAAGTGGCTTGGCCTCCCCAAACCTCAGAGCCTTCATGTGGAATTTGGGGGGCCCCAGTGCCGTCCCTGTCTGCTGAGCTCACTGTTGGGGACAGTGAAGGACACAGTGTGAAGATGCTCGGCATTCCAAGGGGAATGCCTTGACTCGACAGTGGTCTCTCTCCTTAGAGTCCCCCCAAATGCCCAGCCTGGATCAGACAGGAAGACAACCTGAGTAACTCACACTGGATTGAACTGGCTGGCCCAGTGTTCCATCCTTGAATCATCCAGGTTCCTGAACAAGTGCGTACTCTTCCTCCAGATCTGTGGGCCACGCACAGGTACAAATTTGGGCATGCACTTCAATCAGACCCTTGGCTACTTAGCTCCCCACCTGCCCCCAGAATAATTCGGCACCTTCAGACCTCCACAGGTTCACTCACCTTGATGCTGGGTATTGGCCTAGAAACATGAATCTCCCCGAATAGTAGCCCCTCCCCCACAGAGTGCTGTGCTCCTTGGGGCTGCAATGCCGGCTAATCCACCAGGGCTTTAGGCATAGCTTGGGACAGGCTTGGGGGAGGCCCCTTGCTGGGAGGGTATGCCACTCACCACTGGCTCTGTGGCTTTATCTTCTACCCCATCACCTTTATCCCTGCCTCGAGCAGCTCCACAGAAGGATGCAGAGAAGGAAGAAGGAGGCCAAGTCCCAAAGCCTGGAGAGGGCAGAGGAACCAATGGTCCATACTACAAGGCCGGCGTGTGCCCGCCTCGAGCCAGAACCTGTACCAGCTCGGAACAGCCTGGAGACGACTTTGGACCAGGGCTTTGGAAACCCATCTCTGCAGCCTCATCTAATGCCCCGTCCCACTCGCCTACACACATGGTCCTTTTCTCTGTTCTTTGACTATTCCATGTTCTTCCCGCCTCAATGCTGTTCCTCACACATGCTGTTCCCTCTGCCTGGAATTCTCCCCCTGCATTCTTTTCTTTTCTTTTTTTAAAGATTTTATTTATTTATTTTTAGACAAGAGAAGGGAGGGAGAGAAACATCAATATGTGGTTGCCTCTTGCACACCCCCAACTGGGGAACTGGCCCACAACCCAAGCATGTGCCCTGACTGGGAATCTAACCCGCAACCCTTTGGTTTGCAGGCCAGCACTGAATCCACTGAGCCACACCAGGCAGGGCTCCCCCTTGCATTCTTCACAGGGCAGGTTCATCCCATTCTCCAGGCCTCAGCCTAAATGCCACCTCCTCCAAGAGGCCCTCCCTGCACCCAAACCAACGAATGGTCCCTCAATTATTTTCACGCACAGCATTCCCTGTAATTAATCACTGTTAATTTGTTTTGATACCTCTGTATTGCTTGCCACCCTAAGTAGGGTAGACAAAACCCCATGAAGAAGGAAACCTCCTTTTTTAGGCATTACCCTATACCCAGCTCCCGGTACCCATAGCAGATGCTGGCACATAGTAGGTGCTCGTCCAGCATTTATTAAAGGAAGGAAAGAAGAGGGAAGGGGAGAGAGAGTGAAAGGGGAAGGGAGAAACAAGTCTGGCAAGATGAACTACACACCAGCTTCTGAGAGCCAACAGGGAAGGGTGCACTCCATCTACAGAGTTCCTTTTCTGCCAGATTCTCAGACATCTCCTCACATGGATTCCCTTTGGGTGGTCTGGTTCCTCCAGGAAAACTCCATTAGGTAACTCTCGGAACCCCACTCCGTGCAGGGCTGGCATAACCTTGTGTATTTTACACGTGGTGCTCGTCCACCAATAGAAGATAAACCACACCCAGTGGCCCCCTTGCTGGGAAGCTGGAGATAGAGGGAGGCCAGAAACTCGGAGGGGGCGGGGGAATAGTGTGAAGTGATTCCTAGTGGCTCTCTAGGACATCTGGACCTGCATTTGCCTGAGAGGATGTTTTGACCCCGCCAGGCACTTGTGAGCTCGGTCATCCCAGCACAGAACCCATCTGGTCTCTGTTCGTTTTCTCTCCTTTTCTCTCGGCGTCTCAGTCTTCAGCACTGGCGTGCTACTTCTGATTCGCTCTCTGTCTCCCAGTACGAATCCATCCACATTGGTTCGTTCTGGGATGAAAACGATGGGGTCAAAATAGAGTCTAAACAGCCTGTTCCCATCTCAGCATCGAGGGATCCTGAGAAGCCCAGGAAGCTCCCACCCAGATTCCAGGAGGACTCTAGGTTCAGAAAGCTGGTTTTCTCTAGGTATGCGCAGCCGTCCTAGAGTGAACGACTTGGCGCGGGCTGGGAGGCCTGACCTCCGGGTTGGAATCCGGGCTCTGCCACCTACTGGCTGTGTGACCTCAGGGCAAGTGCTTCCTCTCAGCTGTCACTTCTTCACCTGCAAAGTGGGGGTAACTGTGCCCTCTCTTAGGCTCGCTGTGAGGGTTGAAGGATGAACACACAGAAGTGCTTAGAACACTCTGGCATCGCCAGTGCCCCCAAAATACCGGCTATAGATTTTTTTCCTGGTTTAGTCTATTAGTTCTCTTTTTGCCTGTTTGTTTTTAATGCACCATCCCCTAGGTTGGGATGAGGAAAGGTAGTGTCGTCCACCCTGAGTGGGAGAGGAAGAAGCCCTGTCTCTCTGGGACCATACACTAAAGCAGAGGCCCAAGAGACAGAGAGCACAGGGGACTGGGGGATCCTGGGAGGCCCAGCCTGGGCTGTTCTCTTATCAAACCGGTGGGGTGGAGGGGGACGCAGAGGTCTGTCCCAGCAAGGAGGCCCTGCCTGATTCTGGACGGCACTGGCAAGTCACTTCAGGCTGGCACAGGGAGCCCCGGGCCTGAGGGAGGTCGAGCGTTTCATGATCCTCTCTCCTGTTTGGGTTCTGAGCACCCAAGGGACGGAGAAACCAGGCCTGCTGACCCATGGGTGGGACCAGCGACCCCAGTGTGACCCAGTAGGGCTACGAAGAATGAAGGCCACTCAGGCTTTCACGGGAGCTGGGCCCCCAGTCTGACCTCTAGGGCCAGTGTCATTTTCAGGAAGTGGAGACCTTTTCGTTCCCACAGTGGGCGGTTCTGAGCTCAGCCTGGGAAAGCGGCCGGCCCTGCACTGAGCGTCCAGGAGGCTCCCGGCACCCTCCCAGGTGGTGTCGGGTGTACGACACTCACTCCTCATCCCAGCTGTGACATCCCACAACTGTCACCAAGGATATTCTGTCCCCGGGAAGGACCCGCTTCCAGGCCCGGGAAGGGCAGGCATCTAAAATCTCAAACTGGAAGCATGTTGGAGTCTCAGGACCCTGGGGTCTGGATTTGGGAGTAAGAAAATATCCCCCAAATTCACCGGAAGCTTCCCATTGCCACCTTCGTCCCAGGGGCCCTGAGATGACATCTCAGGATGTGGGCAAGGCTGAATCCACAAGCACCATTCTAGGCGGGAGCTTCCTTCTTTGCTAAATCTTCCTTCTGCAGCCACCTCCTGACAATGTCCATGGGGGACTCTTGACACCAGACAGCCCACACTCTCACTGTAGGTGCTCCCCACCCATGGCCTGGCCAGGGTGAGGGTGCCCAGCACCTCACGCCTGTCTGGGTGGGGACTCAGCCTCTCCCCCTGCTCCCCAACCCCCACCAAGCAGAAGTGGCAGCTTTGCGGAGCTTCCTACTTTGTGTCTCCCCTTGGAGCCTGGAGGGGGATGGGAAAGGACACGTGTCCATGTGGCCTATTATCCAGGCCCAATTAGTTGCTGGGACTGTGTCGTCGGGAGTGATGGGCCTGCGGCCACTGTGAGGACAGCGGAGAGTGAACAAGCACAGAGGTTGTTAAAATGCTCCTGCGGAGATCTGATGCCCGCCCTGCGTCCTGGCGCCTCAAAGACATGCTAATGTGAAGGCACGCACGGCAGATTTCTCTGCCTAGTGCACGTTAACTTAACTCTGGGTAATGCTGCCCCAGAGATGCGCACGTCGCCACTCGGAGCCAGCCAGGCGCCAAATGTGGAAGGACGAGCCAGAAGCATCCTGAACACGCCACCGTCCACTCTGGGAGAGGGGTGTCCCCCACCTGGCTCCACCCAACCCGTGGCTCCGGGATTCAGTTCGATTCGTGGGGCACTTACTAATTGCCTACTGTGGGCCTGGCTTGGTGCGGCTGCTGGGAATACACAGGGGAACTGAGCTGGAGCCAGGCACCTGGCGTTCAAATCCTGGGGACACCATCTCTCACTGAAGGGGTGCCGTCACTTCCAGGGCTCATCAGGAAAGTGGGAATAACTGCCTCCACCATAGGGTTGTTGGGAGGGTTAAAGGAGATAGAAAAGGCTTCAGCGGACAAGAGCTGCTATTATCATGGTAAACAGGAACGAGATAAGGCCCTTGCCTTTGAGAAGCCCCTGGTCCCTGTGGCAGGGGTCGGGGCTGGGGACTCAGTACCTGTGGGAACCAGCAGAAAACCTACAGCATGCAGGACTAGTGCCGGAAAAACAACGGAAATGAACGGCTCTCTTAGCCTTTTGTTTACTCCTGATAGTAAAAACACAGGCACACCAAGTATTTTACTTGTTCCTCTTACCTCTCCTGCAAGAGGAACAGCACAGGCAAAACGGCCCTGATGCAGGGGATGCACTAAAGGGCGAGGTAGGGCTTGTGGCAGGTGGGAATGTGGGAAAAGAAGCTGGGAATCCAAACTTTTATATAAAACCTCTCCATTTTTTAATCTTCACCCAAGAACATGCTTAATGATTTTAGAGAGAGGAGAAGAGAGGGAGAGAGGGAGAGAAATATCAATGTGGGAAAGAAATATTGATCGGTTGCCTCTGGCATGCACCCCAACCGGGGACCAAACCCGCAGCCTAGGCATGTGCCCTGACTGGCAATCAAACCCATCACCTTTTGGTTTATGGGACAAAGCTCCAACCACCTGAGCCACACTAACCAGGGCTAAAATATTCCAAATTTAGAATTTTTTATTTGAATGTTTTTGAATATTTTTTAAGGCTAACTCGCCTTAAAAAACAAATTCAACTTAAAATTAGCGTGGGAGGCAGAGCCTAGAAACAGTTCAGAAAGAGAACTTCTTGAATTTTAGGCTAAGGAGTTTGTCTTTAAGAGAGTAAATGGGTTTGCTGCTGCTGCTGTTTTATTAGCAAAAGAAAAAAAAAATTGAGGCAAATGCAAGAGGTCCATAAGCTTCAGTGTCATGAGCTCTGTGGCCATGAGGAAGACTAGTGGGGAAGGAAATTATTTTTGTGTCATTGAGAAGTGCTCTGAAAAGAGGGGAGACAAAGGCTCCAGGGAGGCTTGGGAAGGTTATGACCAATGGCCTGGTGCATCCGAGGAGGCTTCCTGGAGGAGGTGAGTGACACTTGCAATAGGACATGATGTATGAGAAAGGAGAAATTCAGCAGGAAGCCAAAGAGGAGAGGCCATCCCAGGTGGGAAGCACAGAATGAAAAAGCATGGGAGTCAGACACAGCGCTCCCTGCCTTGAGTTGACCGTGGTTCTTTCTGTACAGGAAGTGTTTTCTGTAGAGTGATGGCTGGGCGGGGCTGAGGAAGGGGTCTGCCCGTGGCTGAGGACTGGGAGGAGCCAACCCAACCTGAAGTCCTGAAGGATCAGGGTCTTGCCAACTGCCCACCACCAACCTGGGAGAGCAGGCACTGGGGGGTTGTGCCCAACTCCTTGCAGCTGCCAGGAAAGGGCACCCCCCAGGGAAGCCAGAGAATCCAGGTGCTCTGTGACCAGGTTAAGAAAAGCCTGTGCTAGAGGAACGGGAGCAAAGATCCCCAGGGAAGGCGAGAGCTGGGAGGAGCCCTATTCCAAGCTGGTTTCCAGACCCAGCCCACTCACTCAGTTTCCTGGCCAGATCTGTATAAACAGATTCAACAAATACTCCTGAACACCTACTGTGTGCCCGGGTGCTGTGACAGGTCCTGGCATCCGCTATTTAAAATAACAATAGCAGTCATGATGACAACAACGATGACGATGCCGATCTATGGATCTATGGACTGCTCTCTCTGGGAGCATTCTCCTAGGTTCTCCGTTCCCTCATCTACAAAGTGGGGACAGAGTCCCCACCTACCTCTTGGGTTTGCTGCATTAAGTGACAGAATGTCTGGAAGATGCTTACCGCAGTGTCTGGCACATTGTAAACTGTCCAGGGATCTCTATTGTTATTTTTATTAATATAGTCATGTTGTGTTAGCACAGGGTGCTGGAAACTGGAACCATAAGGGAAGCACAGGGCAACAGGTGGGTGTGGGGCTGTCACTCCCACTCCCACTCCTGCTGCAGCAGTCCTAGGTGGCAGTGAGGCCTGCACCTGTCCTGCAGGCTCAGATCTTTCTCCTCCCACAATATCTGCCAAGGAGAAGGAGGGCAGCTCCACCCTCAGTGGGCAGAGGGGTTACAGGTCAGCCACAGGGATGCTCCTGACCCCTTGGAGACTTCGAAGAGAAAAGCTGAGACCAGACAGAGCTCCTTTCTTGGGCCTCCGTGCCCGGTAGTTAGTGGGATCTAAAACTTGCAGCAGGTCTGACTGGATGACCAGACACCCAGAACCCACCTGCCTGCTGGAGGAGGCTGTGAGGGAAACAGCCACCACCCAAGGAGTGCTCAGCACCTTGGGTGCCAGAAGACTGAACACACCTAGTGTTTCCTGGTCAAACCAGGGAGCCAGCTGACTTGCAGACAGCCAAATGTGGCATTCGTCAATGGAGGCCTCTCAAAACAGATGCATGGCTCCAGGACTGGACTGTGCATGCGTGTCATGGCCTGGCCTCCAGTGCTCAGGCCTGGTAAAAGGAGATGGCCGGGCTTCTGCTGAGAAGCCTGAACCAGGAGTCAGGACACGTGGCCTTTGACCAGTCCTCCATCTGTCTCCACTTTTCCCAGTTCTTTCTCACCTGAAACACCTAACCAGCTTCCTGATGCCCACCCCCACGCTTCCACTTGTACTCCCTGTAGTCAGATCTCACAGTCACTAGGACGACTTTTCACAGGTACAAATCTGGTTGTGTTGCTCCCTTCATGTAGTCCTCAATGGCTCCCTAGTGCCCTGGAGATAAAGGCCAGCCTCCTTACCTTGACTTATACAGCCTCCCAGGGGGCCCAGTACTCAGGCCTTATTTTCCACATCCCTTTCTGTTCACTCCATTCACACTGGACTTCCTTGAGTTTTGTAAATGCTCATTTAGAACATGAAATTGTTGGCATTTGACCACGTCTGACCTACAAAGCTGGTAGTTTATGTTGGTTCAACTTAACACAGCTGTCTGCCCCTGGGGCATTTGTGCATGTTATTCCCTCTGCCCAGAACACACCCTCTCCCCTCCATGTTGCTTTCACCTAACTGTCCCTCAGGTCTCAGCCCAAACGTCCCTTCCTCAGGGAAGTCTTTCTGATCTTCCCTGGCAGCCTGCACTTCCTTCTGTAACTCACTCTGAACTGGTAATGGCTCTTTGATGTCTCTTTCCTGACAGACGAGCAAGCTCCCTGATGGGAAGAACCATGCCCGTCTTGCTCACCCTTGCAGTCCCAGCCCCCGGCACAGGGCTAGTGCATAGTATGTGATCAGTAAAGTCTCGCTGGGTGAACAACTGCCTGTAGGACTGAGTGGATGCTGCTCCGCCCTGACCAGCTCTATGCCCTTGGACCACCCACCTCCCTCAGACATCAGTTTCTAAATCTGCAAAAACAAAACAAAACAAAACAAAAAATGGTAATCCTACATCAGAGAACTGTGACAATTAGCTGACATCAGGCATGCCAGTATATTTGGCATTATACTCCTAAAAAATGTCGACATCAGGGCCCTCTCTGGAGTGGGCTGCGGCCCCCACTCTCCCACCTGACCCATGGGCACTGCCAAGGGAGGAAGCGCTGATGGAGACGTGCAGGGAAGAACCTGGTAGGAGTGTTCCTTGCAATCAGTCCACTGAGCTCCACCTTCATGGAGTTTGTATAACGTGGAGCAGGCACAATCCTGGCCTTTCAGGGAACACAGAAAGCCTGGATTTGTAGAGCATCTCTAGCCACAGAGTTCAGGATACCTAGAATACCACAATGAAAGCAAACAAAAGCCCCCCTGTAACATCTCTGGCCAATCTGTTCTTGAATGTCTCCTATAACAGGAAGCTCACTACTCCCCAAGGTACCTTATTTTATCTTCAGATAGCACTGAATATGAGATAGCTGGTGTCGAACCAAACTCCGCCTTCTTGGACCGTCCCCCACTGGCCCCAACTCTGTGTACCAGGACCTCTAGAACCAGGTTTGCTCCCTCTCCTACTCTTGCCTCCACTCTGCAAGCTCTGGTTTTGGAGCATCCTCTCTGGCCCTTTGTCTCTGCACCTGTACAACAGGGACAGCACGCGCTCACCTCACTTCTCTCTGCACGGGGCTGAGCCTTATAAGGAGAAAGCATCGGCATGTTTGCTGAAAGAGTGAGGCTGCAGGAGCCCCAGACCTTCCTCACTATGTGCGGGGCTGAGGTCCAGGCCTGGGATCAAAGTAGCTCACAGAAAAGGCCACCTTCTGCCGGGTGAGTAGGCTCAGAGCCTGCCCGCCCTCCCCAGCCTCTGGGAAAGATTGATGCCCGCACTGACGACTCACTCCAATGTATTAGGTACATAAAGAAATTGATTATTCCATAAATCATTGCCTCATGAAAAAAAGTCCCATTTTTTTAAAAAAGAAAATATTATAAATCTGTCCAAGCCCACGCGAACAAAAGTGGTGCCGCTTCAGTTTAATTGTCTGAGAGCTTCTTTGCTACGGTCCCAGGAAAAACATCCCTGAAGTTGCTGGCTACCAATCTAGACGTTCCCTCCCAAACTCCACAAATGGCAGTGTCAGGTGGTGGATGAGACGGATTTACAGTGCAGCAGGAGGAATCTGGATTAGCCGGAAAGAAGAACTTTCTCACACAAGAGGCAGATTCATACCCTTCAGAGACTTCAACATTGGATACAGACCCCTGCCCCTATCTTTCCCCTTCCTCTTTACACACGCACCCACCCCATCTAGAGGTGGTAAGGTCCAGTTCTGCTGGGAGGTAGAGAACTGGCCAAAATAAATGCTGAGTGGGGCTTGAGGATGGCGTGTGACAGATCAGGACCGAAAGAATTCTCAGAACAGCATCAGTGATGGAATGATGGGGAAGGAACAAAGGCAAGAAGGAGAGCGGGAGGGAAGGGAGAAAGGGAAGGGCTGTGGCTGCACTGGGTGGTTTTTAGCTTGTCTCTCCTCTCTGAACTTCAGTGGTCCAAATGCAGGGCTCTGAGCTGAACTGTATGTACCTAAATGTTCGAGGGACCATAGCTACAACTGCAGGTCACCTATTGGACCTATGTAAGGCCATTCAGTTGCCAGCAGGTCCAGGAATATTGCTCCATCCCCCACCACCCCCCAAGTCCCCGCAATTCCCTGCTCTGTGTACTCTGCAGTACACAGAACGGATGCTCCAAAAGTGTTCAGTGAATCAGTGAGTCAGCCCAGAGTCCACGTGAAAAAGACAGGAAACAAACAATTACAAACAGCATAAAAATAGCCACATTTCCAAAGCAGATCTCTCTGATTCTGTGACTCCAAGCAGGAGCAGCAAAAACCCCAGTCTTCTCTTACTGAGCTGTCTCAAGTCAGGGCCCCTGGAGTACCCTACTTTGTAGCCCAGCCACTTCCTCCCTGCCCCTTCCAAATCTTTCTGGCTGCTGTATGACTTCAAGATGCCATCTTGCCTCCTAAATCCCTGGTGCCCGTTCACCTAAACCTCACTCCTGGTTCAGAGGCAAAAGCCAATTCTGCCAACTCTTATGATTCTGAGACTCTTAGCCTCCTATGCCCTCTGGCTTCTAGTCCAAGTGTTGTTGCAGGCAACTCTCAGTACCCTAGTGATGAACGAAAGCTCCCCTTTTCTAGGAGGCATGCTGAGGTCACTTTCCTGCCTGGGAGAGATCTTTGTCAATGCCCAGTCCAATCACAAGGCTTCTCAGACACATCCAGGTGGTGGAGCACCTGGTACTGCTGGGTTCTTTGGGGAATGCCACAAAGCTGTGACACATTTAATTATCATTACCTGAACAAGGAGTAATTTTATTTACTAGCAGAAAATACAGCTCTATTACAGGATATGCAGGGCTCCACAACTCAAAAAGTAATATCACGCAAAATACTTTTAAGAAATCACATTTAGCAAGATAAAAAAATCGCATACCACAAGCCTACTTACCAAATGCAATGTGAACGAGGATGCCAACAAGCTGAGCTAAGATGCTCGGTATCAGGTGTGATATTTGACAATGGAATGTTCACTCGTTTTATCATCTGTCACTGCTCCCTAGCAGACAAGCCACACATGGCACAAAAGGTTTAAGAACAATGTATGTGGGGGGAAAAAAGGGAGGAAATTCTATTCATTCCCTTCATTTTCTTTTTCTGAGTGACTCAATGCGAATGACCACAAAGAATACTTCTTACCAGCCTGCTGTGTGCCTGCTAAACACCGTGGTCCAGTTTACGAACAGCAAAGTCCTAGAGGAACAGCATTTGGAGAAAGAATGCCTGTTTAGCAAGACCTGACAATTACCACATCACCCTTACTAGAAAAGTCAGCGTGCAGATGGCGCCCACTACTACCCAGCGGCCTGGCTGCTCTCCGTGGTGCTGAACCAGAGGTTGGGGTGAACTAATTTCCCTGCCTCTCGCCCAGCCACACACCCAGAGGGTGTATCGTCATCTATGAGCTTTTATAAACACATGTGACTCTGATGTGTATTTCCGCCCCAACATGAAAAAAGGTTTTGTAAGTCTGTTTTGACACAGTGGAAAAATCTAGTCTCCTTATCTTTCTTAAGACTGCAAATGTGAAGCTTCGTGTGTGTGTGTGTGTGTGTGTGTGTGTGTGTAATAGGGAAGTGGATGGGATTTTATAATAGACTGGGGGTCAGAGACTCATGTTTTCATTTGATTTTCTCCAATGTTCACCAAGATGGGTGGCTCCAGTCATTTCCCCTTTTCAGTCCTCTGTATCCCAATCTGCGGTAGAAAAAAGTGGGCCAGGTAATGTACTGCTACAGCTCCAATATCTGGGGTGCCTCCACTTGTGTTCCTCCATGGGCTCAGAGACTGTCAAACAGGATGACCTTGCCAGGCCTCCTCTAGCACGGAAAGATTTTCTGGATCCAGGGAAAGACACAAGCCTCAGGCGCCTCTTGCAAGAAGCCAGGGATTCAATCTCTGCTCAACTCTCCCCCAGCCCTCAGTCCCTATGGACCAGCCATAATTCAGCTAAACCTGTAAGTTCACCTATATTTTATTTACTGATTCGATGTTATGAGACAAGTAAAATAGACGGCTGTCACCTCTATTAAACTGGGCAGGAAAAATGGCCATGTAGGCAACAGGCTCTCTGCTCATAACATGTCATCTGTCTCCTGGGGGAGGGAAGCAAGAAAGAGGAGGGCCTGGCTGCAGGGGAGAGCCCAGTCCTGTCACATTTGGGAGGCACCACTGCAAACCTGTCCCACCCTCACCCTCAGCTACACTACACAGAGCAGCCCAGTCAGTCAGGAATTGGGACCATCACTTAAGTCCTTCATTTCCCCACTGATCCAAAGGAAAGTCACTGTATTCACTCACCAGGCTTGGGATAAAGAATGGCGGTTGAGCCCCACATTTGGAAGCCTGTGCCAGAGAAGAAAAGCTCCCATTGGTCGTCTTCTGCAAGTACACAAACACATGCATGTGCACACATTCACACTCCCTAGAACCCAGGTGGAGTGATGGATGTGTTCCCAGGGCTAAGTGGCCCAGGCCAGCTGTCTATACAGCCTGACTCTTCAGGTTAACTGCCAACCTCACTGTCCAGGAAGCTGAAGTGTAGACCCATTGTCTACACATCCGATCAGGATCCAGTGATATGGTGAAGGCAGGTAAAAAGGTGGCCTGTCCCATGGCTCGTGACGGCTCAGTGATACAGCTACAGTTCTGTCAGGCAGCTGTCCTGAGTGGACAGCCTATTAAGGAAGGAAGAGCAGATGTTTCCTTCCTTGGTTCAGCTCCCAGAGGGAGCAGCAGAGATGCTGAAGAGCGAGTGAGAAGGAGGGAGGGGCAAGGCCAGAAAAGGCAGGTGGATCATGGTCTTTTCTTCTGTCTCTTCTCGAAGCAGACAGCTTGTGTCTGTCTCAGAAGGAGAGTCATGAGATGAACCAGACGTGAAGGCCAATCCTAGGCCTGAGAAAGAAGGGCCTACTGCCCGAACTACTCCAGTTATTCCCAATAGTCTACGTGGAAAAGGTCTTAGCATAGGAGGTGCTGAATGGGTGTATGGGAAGAACACCGTGGACTCCACTAGGAGTCCATCTGTGACTCTAACATACTTCATCCACAACTCTAACAATCTCTTCCATGAAATCCTGTTGTTGACAGCAGGGAAAACGTATTGAGCTGAATGACGGGGTAGTCAGATTGTCTTATATTCAAATGACTGTATTCATCAATGCATTCACTTATTCAACAAATAGTCATTAATCACCTACTATGTACCACTCAGTGCTAGATGTGATGGACGAGGGGTGAGTAAGCCAGCTATGGCCCATGCTTGTACAGTGCTCACCTCTAAGGTAACTAAGAATTACAGTATAGTATGTGCCATGACAAGGAAAGTTCAGGGGACTGTGGGGACTCACAGAAGGAGATGGCTTCTTAGACAGAAAGACATGTTTGCTGACACTGGAAGGATAACTAGAAGTTGGCCAGGAAGAACAGCGAGAGCAGAGGCAGAGTGTGAGGGAAGGCACTGTGTCTTCTGGGGACTTGGATGTTCAGTACAGTGGAGCCGAGAGGGTGTATGAGGCAAAGAGGAACAGTGAGCGTGTCTGGAGAGGCCAACCATGGCAGGTGTGCCAGGGCCTGAGAGCTGGAGCAAGCCAGAAGGATTCTGATGCTGGTTGAAGGGTAAGGTAGTGGATCCAGGACCAAGGAATAGACCCCAACACTGGTCATTTCCTGCCTAATGTATTGAGGGCAGACACAGCTGAAGGGAAGGGAGGCGTGTTCATCCCAGACTCAGATGGCACAAAGCTTCTTTTTGGGATCCACAGAAGCTTCACTGTCCGGAGCAATGGTTCCCAACCCCAACCATACTGCAGGCCAATAACCACTCAGCCTCTTTACAACAGACCCTCGGAGAAAAACCAGAGAGGGAGAAGAGGGTGAAATTCATGCCTATCTCCTGAGGATGGAGAGATAGGAACACACTCTGGTGCTCCAGAAACAGAGAGAAGAATAACTGCCTGAAGGTTCAATAATGGGATTTACTAGGGATAAATGGCAGGTCCTGGCTTTAGGCTCAAAAGATCAACTGCCAAAGAGAGGATGAGAGAAGTTACGGATCAGCAGAGATGCCTGTGGAAAAGACCTCGTGATCTCATGAGACCACCAGCTCAGTGTAAATCGACAGAGTGAAATGGCTGCTCAAAAGGCTAGAAGAGTCTGGGGTTGTATAAATAGGCACCAAAGCCGAGATCTGAGGAGGTGATGAGCTTACTGGTTTCAACACATAAGCAGTACTATGATGAGCTCTTGATACCATGCCGGAAGAATTGGGCATCTTTAATCCAAAGAAGTGCCTTTACATTTCTGTAGAACTGCATTGTGGGACAGGGAATAAACCCAAACCAGAATCAGTGGGCAGGGTGATCATCATTTTAAGAGTAACGGGTAACATTTATTGAGTGCTTACATGGCTGTGGTTTAACACAGTTAAAATGCAAATTCTCAGGCCTCGCCCTACACCCACTGAATCAGAAGCTGTGAGGGTGGGGCCCAGCAATCTGTATTTTACTGAACAGTCCAAGTGATCCTTATACATGCTAATGTTTGGGAACCAGAGGCCTGGAATGACCCCTGGGGTTCTTTTCAGCCAGGATTCTGTGATTCTTCACCATAGACAGGAAGTATGATGCCTGGAGCCCTGGGAAGTCCGTGGCTGCCTGCTCCAGCTTTTCCGCCCAATTGGGCAGGCTTTTCAGAATAGCATATTTCAGTTCTGCAAAGCAGATGCAGGAAGGCTTTGCAGAAGTCCCCCGTGTTCCTATCTTTAAAGAGCTCATCCCTGCAGTTGCTCTTAGAACTCTACAAACCCCCTTCCATCGGCAGGCTGCCTGCATCAGCCCCCTTAATAGCACAAGACTTAATTGTTTCCTATGGATTGGAACCCTCTTCATACACACTAGAACCTTTGGTCCTTCTCGCTCCTCTCCCCCCCTCTGCCTTCCTTAACCACCATTCAGCATGGAACCAAAGGATCGGGAGTCAAAGCCACCACTGCACCCCGCCCCCCACCCCCATCCACGCCCAGATCTCACTCCATCTCATGTTCTCCAATCTGAATGATCACTATGGGGACTCTCTCCTCCCCGGCTTTTGCCGCAGCATCATTACCTGGTGTCTCCCAGCAGAGGCAGCAGTGTCTATGCCCTGGGGCCCAGCCTCCAGCTGCAGCCCCTCTCTGGGATGCACCTGCTGCCCTCCCAGGAGCAAGATCGAACTCTCCATCCAAGAACTGATCAGGACTCCCTGGACCAATCTCTCAAGAGCATCCCATGACCAGAATCTTCCGATCTCTGGATACATGCAAAATGCATTTCAATGAAGACACTGCAAATGTGGGGAAGAACCGGCACCCGGTGGCTGCAGGTGAGACACAACAGGCGAGGAGGAGTTTGGGAGATGACATACAGAAGCCTCCTAGGAAGGGCACCTCTCTTGCTCCCTAGCATGGTAGGTAACTGTCGCAGGCTGCTAATTCAGCTGCAGGTACATAGGTATGTGGGTGGTGGGCAAATGCCACGTATTGAGCTGCATGGAGTATCAAACACAAGGGTTGGCTCAAGGCAGAGAGTACATAAGAAGCAGACAGTCTCAGAGCTCACAGTCCAATGGTGGAGACATGGCCTCCACCCCCGGGGAGTCCTCCTCTCCTAACATGTCTTAAGCATCAGGCACTGTGCAAAGAGTATATGCCTTATCTCCTTTAACCCTCACTCTAACCTGATGAGGATGATGGGGTACGATTCAACCCTATGAAATTTTTGCAGGTCAAAAACAGCTGACTATGGATTAACCCAATATTAATAATCTATCGTATAGATGAAGACATGGAGGCTCAGAGGTGAAGTGACTTGGCCAAGGTCACACAGCAAGTACACACTGGACTCACACTGAAACTCAGGTCCACCACATTCCATCAAACCTAAGACATACCATCACACTTTGGAGTGCCAAGAAAGAAAAAAAATCCTGCAGGTAAACTTGGACGTGACCTATGAGACACATACTGATTTCGAAGATGTGAAAGTATGTGTGGGTGTATATGTCTTAGAATCAATAAAATATATTATTTGATTCCAAAAAAAGTTCAGTCTGCCTCTTGGTAGTGATGGGGGAGAGGAGGCCTTAGGTACCCTTGGGCAGCTCCATGGCATGACACATGAACTAGAGAAGCCCTGGACGCTCACAAGCGAAATTATAGGCAAAGTCGATAGGCATTAGTAAGCAAGGAGTGAAGGTCAAATGAAGCAAAGAGAGGGACATGGGAAGGTGATCCTTGAGGAGAGGGGAGTGCCAGGCTAGAGCAGGAGGTAGTGTGGACCTTGGAGGTAATTCCGAAGAGAGACAGAAAGATAATGTGCAGCAGAGTGCTCTCGGCACGGCAGCTACAAGATGTGGCTAATGGGAAACCGAAGCAGCTCAGAATGGCCTGTCCTCAGACCCAGTCCTCTTGCCCTCAATCTAGTCTCCTCTCACCCAATCACAAGTCAATTAAGATTTTGTCTCTGGAGCACAAGAGAATCAGAAGAAAACACCGACTCCATGAGCAAGCACAGGTGCAGGTACGGCCAGTGAGGCACCTAGGGGTGCAAATTTAAGGAGGCACTGGCTCTCATGGTCCATGTGCAAGTGCAAGGCCACCACTCCAGAGCCTCCTGAAATGCAGGCCCCTCGCTGTCTCACTCAGCCCACCCTAGTCCTGGGCCTGCGCGTGCCAGACTCCTCCTCACACAATGACAGAAGTAGGGTGGACCTCTGGACAGCATCGGAGCTTCATTGGAGACATCACACCTGTTTGACTCTCCGGGGCAGGCAGTGTCGTCCCCACTTTACAGATGGGGAAACTGAGGCCCCAGAAAATAACAGGGCCCCCCTGACTGTGTCTGTCCCAAATCTGCCACCTCTGTAGGGACTCTGAGCAGTGCAGTTTCCCCCACTTCTAGAACAGTTCAGCCACCATTACCCTAGTCTCCCCTGAAAGGGAGATGGGGTGGAAAAGGAGGGTTAGGTCTTCCCACTGGGGCGGGGTGGGTTGGGCAGCTCTTGCACCCAGATCCCCACTCCCTACCCATACTGTATATAGCAACGCATGGTTCAGGGCCCAGCATCAGTGGACCTTAACCTCACATTCTCCCCAAATTCAATTCCTAGCAAGGCAGGCTCTATTTACAAGGTTGGAAGGTGCCTTTTGCTTAAAAATAAAATGATCATAAAACCCATTAGCTTGGAAAGGCTGTCGGAGGGAAGAGGGCACTGGACTGAGGAGGAAAGGGGATGCGATGGAAGGAAGGGAGAACAAAGAGCTAATTCACCAGCCACCTTCTCTGGCCAGGTCACCAGCCGGTGAGGATGGAGGTGAGGGGAAGACACAGACCCCAAGCCCTGGGGCTTCCTCAAGGCTCTGATGATGTCTCTAAGCCTAGTGGCTGTCAGGGGACATGGAAGCTGGAGTCCCCAGAGCAGAGGCATTCCTGTGGGTGGACTGGCCACATCCAAAGGAAAGTGCAAGCTTTCTTTCAGGCTTGGATGAAAGGGTCGGGCAGAGTGCCAGAAGGCCAGGCAAGGTAGAATGTAGTCAGAATGAGGGTGTGTGCTGGCGGGAGGGGTGGGAGAGACTACCCATACTGTTCCTCTCAAGGAGGCACATCTGTCACATGGCCCATCAGCAAGGACAGTCTAACTGGCACTGGTAGGGCTAAACATCACATAACCCACACAGCTATCACCTATAGCAGGTGAAAAAGCCCAGCCCAGGGAGGCCACACTCAGCACCCAGAACCGTGGGGGTGGGGCACTGCTCTGAGTGCCTGCAAAAATCCTTGTTTTCTACCTTCTAACTACACAGACAGCTAGAAGCCCAGGATCTGGAGTCAGGCTGACAGCAGGGGAGTTCCTACCCTGCCTCTGCCACTCACTGTGATCTTGGACAAGTGACTCCACCAGGTTTAGTTCCCTCATCTGCAAAATGGAAATAATGCCTGCAGGATGGTGAAGACTGAATGAGACGACGGGGAAAACACAACAGCTACATTTATTGAGCACTTACTATTCACCCACGTCACTCACTAGTCATTGTCAGGAAAGCACTTAGCATAATGCCTAGCAGTGGATAACTGCTCAAATAAATTGGGGCTGGCATATTGTGGTTGTGTTGTTTTACTAATTTGACTGTGCTCCAGACCCAGGTGGGGTCCCAGGCAGGAGACATGGCCAACGCCACCACCTCAGCACAGGCACACTGCCCCCTGGTGCTGCTGCTGGGGATCAGCACCTGGGAAAAGAGCTATTCTGGCCAACAAGCTCACACAAGATCCCCATCTGCATTAACCACGCACGGGGCCCATCTGCCCACCAAAGCTCCAGCCCCAACATACCAGCCTCAGGAAGATAAGCTAGGGCCTGCCGAGAGCTGGCCGCAGAGGAAGAGCCCTGATCCTGGAGCTTTGGTCCTCTCTGTTGCCAGGCAGGGCCTGGGAAGCTCCAGGCTCCTCTCGGCTGCTGCCCAGCCAAGTGGAGCATTGGCTTTCTCTGTTTCCACCATAGGATCTTAAGCAAGCAAAGAGGCTCAGGCTAAAGCCGTGGGAGGCAGAGGCGAGGGCAGCAGTTTGTTACAGGGTGGAGGACAGCCAGGTCTCCCCATAAAATAGCACCCCAAGCAGCCCTGAAGCCTCTTCTGCATAAGCCTTGCCCCTCCCCCAAGAGGAGAGGTTTTCCTAGTGCCCGGAGGGGCATCCGTGCCTTTCTCCCCACTGAGGGGACTCTGTTTCCTGGGGCAGGGACAGAGAGTGCTCATGGGAACACAGTGACTCAGGGAGGCTTAAGGTCCCCACAAAGGATCCTAAAAGTGGCTAAGCAGCCTGGCTTTCCTAAGAGGGGAAGGGATGAAGAGTGGCCCCTGAAAAGCCCTTTGAAATAGCAAACAGCCCAGTAGGGCTGGACTTCTGAAATCGGCTGTGGTGCCCTGAGCCAGGGGGATGCAAGTGACCTTGGAAGGGCCTAATGGGGACACAGTGCCTGGCTCACTCTGCGTAAACCACCTTGAAAACCCCCAGATTGTCCCGACGTCAAAAGACTCTTGAGTGCAGTGCAAGGCAGGCATCAAGAAGAGATTAAACTCCACCTGGAGAAGCAGGGAAGCCCGGGCTGACAGGAGCAGCTGGGCTAGAAAGTGGAGGCAGAAATTCCTCAAGTTAATGCTTTCTGAGGCCCCTCGGGCCACTCCCAGGTCTTGTCTGAAGCTATTTACTTCTGGGGGGAGGGGGGGGACCCTATTGATCTTCATTCAGCTCCTGTCTTCTCCTACAAGGCGGTGATGTCTCAGCACATCACCCGTCACTGCGAGAAATTTCTCATTGTTTTACATGCAGCAGCTCCCAAACTCAGGAGACAAACATTCAGGACCATTTGGGTGAACTCTTGGCAGGAGATGCAGATGGAGCTGGTCTGAGAACTCTGGGGGAGGCACCGCACTCCCCTGGGATAGATGGCAGTTGCCTGCTGGGCCCCCAGCCTAGGCTTGGGGCCTCAGGGCTCTGATCTACTCTGTAGATGCTCAGAGTCTGGAGCTGAGCCAGCCTTTCCCTCTCCCCCAGCCCCACTCGCCCACCCCACCCCCCACCGCCACCCCCACACACGCACACAAACACACACCTGCTTTATCTCTGCGGTCACTTGGCTCTGAACCTCACCCCTGACTAGCTAGAGATCGCCACCATCTATTCGAGCTCCCCTGCTGCTGCCACCACTGTCTGGTTCCTTCTTCACGTTCCAGGCTGGCCCTCAATCCCACAGTACGCATGCACCATGAGGGAGCCTCACAAAACACAGCCAACTAACTGTGAACCTACACGGCAGATCTGCGATGGCGCTGGCAGTCCCCCCCAGCCTGCACTGAAGGGAACTTTGAAGCCAGAGTAGCCCAAACAGAACAGTTTACAAATAGGGTAACAGGCTCCACATTGGGGCAGTGGGGCGGGAGGTGGGGGACGGGGAGGCGGGGACGAGTGAGATTTGAACAAGGTGGCCCAGTGACCTGGCAGAAGAGAGAACAGAAAAGCCAGGCCTCCTGGCTCCCAGCCTAGGGTCCCTCCACTTCAGCTTCTGAGTCGTCTAACCGGGAAATCCAGGTGTCCGCATGAAGCCATGCAAGGAAGCCCATGTTGTTGAGAAGACCCACGCGTTAAACTGCTTTCCAGGAGTTAAGACCAGGATCCATCTGAACAATAACAGCGATGATAATAATAATAAAATACTGAGCAATATGCCTTGAAAACCTTCCATGAGCAACACCGGATAATCACACGCAGAATACATCTTCCACATATTCATATAAAATAATCAATGATCATTTTTCCCCCCCGCAGACTACAATCCAATTACTCTCTCTCCCTCACTCTCCTTTGTTACTCGCAAACCATCCAAGCAATCAATGCCTTGACCTCTCCCTCTGATAGACACAATTACAAAAAGACAGAGCAATGCAATTCATCTATTCAAGATGGATTGTTTGAACACTCTGTCACACTGCTGAGCTATCCATCTCCTTGTCTAGGAGGAAATTTCAGCCCCCAAAAGAGGCACAAAGAGAGGGGGCGGTACACTGCTCCCAGCCCAGAGAGCCCCTTGCACACCTGCAGGAAAACCCTCTCCCTGGCTGGTGCTCGGCAACGCCTGCCTGCTAGAGAAGTATTCAGCTCCAAGTGCAGCCGGCTCAGGCACACTCCCAAGCTCAATGGCTGGGGGCCTCAATTCCTGCAGTCCCAGCCCCCAGACAGAGCCCTGAGATCACAGGGGCGAAGAGGGATGAGAAAAGGATGGCACCGGGCCCAGCCAAGGCGGTGTGTTTGGGTTTCAGCAACAGAATCTTTCTCTCTCTGGGCCACGTCCACCATAGTTCCCTGACTCCAGCTGAGGCTTGAAGAACGGAAGTTCAACTCCCCGGGAAGCTCCAGAGAAGCCCAGAGGTTTCAGAGCCTTCCCGTCCTCCATCCTCCATCCAAGCTGGCGCAGCCACCGCGGTCACGCTTGGCACTCGCACAGCACCCTGGTCCTCGGGCTGAAAATCAAATGGGGCCAGGCTCTCGGATATAAATGGCCTGGGCCGACATGCTAATTAATCCTGAGGCTTAATACGAATAAGATTAGAAGAGAAGAGGGCTTTGCCATCCTTAATTGCATTATTACACGCTGAACCTAAGAAAGGGCGGGCAGGCTTGAGGCTTCCCCTCGGGGCAGAGAGGAGTCCTCCAGTGCAAGTCAATTTCACAGTATGAGGAGCAGGTGAGGGTACATCACCCTGCCCCCTTCAGCTCATTCTTCTGGGGCGGGCCTCACCTGCTCCTGTCTCCCTGGGCCTCCAAAGACCTCCATTGCTGAGGCTGGGCTGGGAGCATGCCAATCCCACCCCTGCAGAGGATCACCGGAGAGGATCCTGCAATGCGTGATCTGGGCACATAGCACCTTTTGCCACCGCCCCCTGCCCCCCCGTTTTCTCCCAAAGGCACCCTACCATGCAGGCCCCCCAAAAACAGAGGGAAGGAAAGAGGGAATTAAAAAAGCGCTGGCCCACAAGGGGCTGCCTGCCTCTGGAATGGTGGCCAAACTGGGCGCTGGGGCAGAAATAAAAGATATTTTTGGCTTGCCAGGAACACCCTAGGCTGCAAAGGGTTAAGCCTGGCCAGGAAGGCTGTCCCCAGAGTCCAGTAACTGGGCTCCTCTGCCTCCCCCTGTGCACCTGTCAGGATCCGGGATATGGAACGAAAGACCCCAGCCTGGGCAGAGGTAAGGACTGTGCGCTTATTCCCATCTAGACGTGGAATTCAAGCGGGTTTGGGATCCAGGAGAGAGCTACGGAGGAGACAGATCCCCAGGATTTGATCGTCTCCTAGGAAAACCTCAAGTACGAAACCACCGACATCGGTTCCCTGCACCCGTCACGCCGCACCTGGACAAGAGCCAAAGGGGAGGAAGGTGGCCCTAGCTCAGCAGAGCTCTGCCCGCCTTGTGCCAGACGCTGGTGGTGGCGACTCGCGAACCCAGGCGGCCCAGGTCTCCGGCCTGGCGGCGGGTGCTGGGCCTGCGTAGCAGAGGCTCCCGCGTGGCCAGGCCAGGTCCACCCCTGGCAGCCGCGCGCCTGGGACACGCAGGGCTCCCCCCCACCCCCTAACCCCCCACCTCCGCAAAGCACAGAGCGCTGCCTACAGGGTGTCTGGACGGCCACAACAAAGTTAAAGCCCCGAGTGAAAGACTCCGACGAGAGAGACGCAGACAAGCCAGAGCCCCAGAAAGCTGCGCGCAGCCCAGCCAGCCGCCGCCAGCTGCGGAGGGATTTCGGCTAACTTTAAAAACCACTCGCGTCCCTCTCGCCGCCTTGCCTAGCTGCTTTGGGCGGGCTGGATCGCTCCCTTCCCCCCACCTGCGCTGCCCCCAGGGGCGGCTGAAGTGACCTACGGGGCTGCCCCTCCTCTGCCCCACGCCACCGGTCTAAATGCGGGCCACCGAGGCCAAGGGCGACCACCGGGAGAGGGGACTGGCTGCCCTAAGTCATGCGAAGCCATACCCTGCATCCCTACAGCGGCCGCTAGAGCCATGCCCCAGGTGGGGGCGAGGGGCCCAAGGGGAGCTAGGAGGGAAGAGAAGTTGGCGCCTTCCCCAGGGTTCCCGTTCCGCGGAGAAGCCGGGTCCCAGAGCTCGGTCTGCGGCCAGTCATGCCGGCAGTCACGGGGAAATGCGCCCGATACTCGGGTTGGAGCTGGCACGCTTCGCTACACTCCGATAGGTCTGGCCTCCCAGGAGCGCGCCAAGGGCCCCTTGCCCTCACCCGCCGCGGCCCGACTGCCTCTTCCCCAATAAGTAGGGCCTGTGACCCCGGCTTTGGAACTTTGTCCTCACCAGAAAAAGCTCCTGGTGGTCACCCGACCCCGGCAGCCCGAAAAGGTTGGGAAAATCTCTTGGGATCACATTCAGAGGCCCCCATTCCCGCCCCGGCCCGGGCGCACGGAGACCCCCGGTTTCGGGGACCTCTTACCGATCCGGATGACGTGGGGCATCCCGCGCGAGTCCGGGATCCAAAAGGCGCACACGAGGAGCCCGGCCCAGTATTCCCAAACCAGACTCCGGAGGCGCCGCCAGGGAGCGGTCATCGTTGGGCGCCGCCGAGCGTGCCCGGGGCGCGGCCGTGGCGGGCTCCCTGGGGCGGCAGCTCTAGGCGCGGGCGCGCAGCAGCCCCCGAGGCGCCGCCTGGCCCAGCTGCCCGGCTCCCGAGCGCCGCTGTGAGTGGGGGGCGCCCCGCGGCGCCGCGCACATCTTACTGGGGGGCAGCCCCGCCGGCGCCCGCCCCGCCCGGCTGCCGCCCACGGGCCGCCCGCTAGTGAGGCTCCTGGGCTCCGCCCGCACTCCGCTCCGACTCGGCTCCGGCTCGCGTCGGCTCGGCTCCCGCGCGGGCTCCCACCTGCCCGGCTGCCGGGCGCTGGCGGGCGGGCTGCACGCCTCTCCGGCCGCTCCTCCTCCTGCCGCCGCCGATGCTATCGCCCCGGCTCGCACAAAGCCCCGGAGTGGAGTTGCACGCGCGCACACACTCCCTCCCAGCCCCCTCCCCCGCGCCCTGCCTCCCGCCTCCCGCGCCGCCCGCCGCCCGCGCTCCCTCCGCGCACTCCCCCGCTCACACACACTTCACACTCATACCCGCCGAGGCTACACTCGCGCGCTCACACCTGCGCAGGGGCGAGGAAGGGGACCCTGGACGCGGTTTCGGGGGACGTCCGGAGAACGAGGACTCTCCTCGATTCCCAGACGTCCCCATCCGCTCTGCCGCCCCCAGTCCCTTCAACTGCGAGGGCACGGAGCCTGGGAACCGGGCTTGGAGTAGGAGAGCTGGCACCGGGAGCTGGGAGACGGCAGCAGCCTAGCGGCCCGACCAGCTGGAGGAGACGCACCGGCGGGGAGCTGCGGGACCCGGAGCCCGCCGTCTGCGGAGTCTCGCCTTCCAGCTCGCACGCCGCTGGGGCTGGCTGGACGGCGGCGGCCGGCCGGAAACTGACCAGGAACCGCTTTCCCTCCCTCACCCTATCCCTCACGGAATCAGAGTTGGAGTTGGGGCTGGGGCTCGAGGAGACAGAATTCAAAGATAATTGCCCAAGCTGAGCAGGGGCTGGTAGGGCCGTGAGAACCCAGGCCAGAGCCTTTGCTGCGGAAGGCAGGACTGACGGCTCACTGCAAGGACAGGGGCTTCGGAGAAAGACGGCTAAACCCTTCTATTCACAGGGGCAGCTGAGATGTGCCCTGGTACTTGCCATCCCTCTCCTCCAGCAGTGCAGGAGGGGTTGGCCCTCCTTCCCCATTCCTCCTGAGAAAGAATAAAGAGAAATTGTAATATTCCGTGGGATGGAGCAGGACCCGTGTGAGAGCAAGCTAGAAAAGGTTAAAAAAAAAACAAACGTGTTTATTAGCAATAATAAAATTTTTTTTCAAGTGGCGCTGGGTGTCAAGGGAAGAGAAGGGCTGTGGAGCGAGTCTGGAGCAGGAGGCTGCGAATTACGCAGTTAGAGGAGTTTAATGACCTTTCTGACAGAGACAAAGCGACGCTGATACAGTAGATAAATAAACGGATCTGTCACCAGCAGCGGCTAGGCTGTGTGTGAATTTATTTTTCTCATTTAAATAATTTGATCTATTCCATCATTCCCAATCTCTCCCATTTGCCAGCTGTCTGGTACGAACATTGCCCCCAACATCTGAAAAGCAAATCTTTAATTTTCTTACAAATAGACTCTGAGTGGAGCTCTATCTGGCCTGTTAATTCCCCTGTCTTTTCTTTCCCTCCTGAGCATAGGAGACCATGGCACCGTGTGGGGAGGTCAATATTGCAGTGTGGTCAGTTGCTGCCAATTAGGAGGGGACTCCCTCCCAGCTGAAGTAGAGGCAACTGTGGCTGCGGGAGGAGCAGGAGAGATGCCCAGGGCTGTCCTCCTGGGAAGAGACAGAGGTGTGCCAGTCTGGGGGCTGTCCTCAAAGATCCACCAGCAAAGGGAGGTTACCTGTGGTCTGTCTTTGCCAGACTTAGGCCATCCTCACCCTTGAGCAGGAGCGGCTGGCTTCCCAAGCAGCCACTGGAAAATGCTGCCCAAGGGACCAGAGGGAAGGACATGCAGACCAGAGCCGGAAAAGCAGCAGCTGCCACCTCTTGATAGAGAGTAACTGCCCCCAGTGGGCACCAGCAAGCAGGAAGCACAGGAGAAGAGCAGAAGGCCCTGGCCTCCAGGATAAAGCTGGAGGAGGCTCTTCATTCAAGACTGGACATCTCATCTCTGTCACCTATTGGCTTCCACAGCTGGTTTAGTTGCTCCGAGGGACCCAAATGCCCTGGCTGTTCTCTAAGGAAGAAAATCCCAGTGCCCTGACCAGGGGATAGAAAGGGGGTTGGCAGGACATGAACTCAAGGCAAAGGATGCAGGGCCTAAAGGGCACCACCAGCTGTGCCCAAGGATGGTTAGGGGATGGAGGCGGGGAGCCTTGATGCGAGTTCTGTTTTGGTTATCCTGCAGGCAGCCTCTTGCCATGAGAGGGGCAGGGCACAGGGAACAGTGGCCTGGCGGAGAAATTGAAGAAGCAGGAGGGTAGAAGTGTGACTCCGGGAAAGAGACAGATCTGCACTCGAGACCAGAACCCTGGGAAAGGCCAGTGGGAGGGAGAGAGGAAGGGTAGGGAGCAGGAGGAGGGACAGTCTCCAAGAAAGTCACCATGAGAATGGTACTAGGGAAGTGAGTAGATAAAGGCAAAGGATGAATTATGAGGCCCCTAGGGCAGGAGAGTGTGGCCCTGTCACCTGGAGCCCCCTTACCACGCCCAGGGAAAGCAGCCCAGGCTGGGCCTTGCTCTTGCGCATTTCAGAGTGGGCGGGAGATTGCCAGCACTGCGGAGGCAGGCTTTCCTCTGCTGCCACGTTTGTTGGCTGCAGTGGGAAACAGCCTCCAGCTGCAGGGGCTGTGGGTTCAGTCACTGGACCTGGCAGCCAGCTGGAGTCCTGGGGTCAGAGGGAAGCTAGCTGCCCCTAGCCCAGGACTGGGCCTTCTTCCGGACCTAGATGCCAGCCATTCCGTAACACAGGGGTCTCCCCAAACTGACAGCAACCTGTTCCCTCCCAGTGCAGTGGAGGGTGGGAAGCATTACAACAAAAACAGTGGCAATGATAATAATGACCGCGAGTACTTATTACATGTTTTCTATGTTCTGGACGACATATTCGCTCAATGCACTTTACATGCATCACTTCATCTAACCCTCTCCACGGCTGGCTATGATAGGATCTGTGTAATTTTTGCATTTTACGGATGAAGACTCTGAGCCTCAGAGAGGTTAAGAGATCCAAAGTCACACAGCTAATATAGGCCCTCCCTGCCCCTCCCTCCCTCCCCCCTTCCTCCCCCTCCCTTCTTCCCTCCCTCTTTCCTCCCTCCCTTCCTCTAATATTTATTGGCCATCACTATAAGGCCCTGTGGTGAGGAGCCAGTTTTTACATGCAGGCCTATCCTATCTGCCCCCTTCATTTGCAGGCTTGACCCTTGTCTTATCTTGCATGGGCTGAGCAGGGAACAGGCTCTTGCAGAAGATCCTCTTCACCTGTCACCTCCTCTGGAGGCCCACGGGGGCTTCTGGCTGTTGGTAGAAAGGCTAAAGTAGAATAGGATCTGGGCCCTTTACTAGAGCAAACTGAGGAGCTCCGTAGTCCCCAGGAACCTTCCACTCTCTCTTCCTGTCTCCTGCGCCTGTCCAGGCTGTCCTGCCCCCAGCAGGCACGGGAACTGGCACAATCTCAAGCTGCATCTCTGGGGATTGGGAGCCACCAATCGTGGCTTTTCCAACTGTTGGTAAACAAGCCTACCCAGCAGCCAGGCCTGGGCTCCTTGCTCCCCCAGGAGGCAGCCAGCGCCGGATTTATGAGGCCTCCAAACCTCATTCAGACTAATGCAGCTTTTCATTCCAAAATAAAAGGGGCCGCTGTCTGAAAGGACAAGTGCTCCCGCATTTCATTAACATCCCTGAAAATGGCTGAGCTGGCCCAAGTTGCTGCCAGCCAGATTCATGTCTCCCGCCGGCTCACAGGTGGGGGTTGGGGTAGGAAGAGACCTTAGGCTGCTGGCTGCTCTGGACCACGCCCCAAACCCCTCCCCAGCTCCTGCAGGGGTGGGAGGCAGTCCCCAGTGGTGGCCGAGCAGGCTCATTTGGACGAGTCCCCTGTGTGAGTGTTTTGTTTAGACTCATCCACTCCAGCTCTCAATCCCCCCACAATCACGGTGAATGATGAGGCCCTGGGCTCGAGTTACCGAGATTCATGATCTCCGCTTCCCCTGGAAACCACGGAGCACATGCCTGCAGTCAGCTGAGTGCAGATTCCTAGGACTTGAGTGCCCTCTGCTGAAGCCTGCCTACCTTCATCTCCCTTCAGGCTGCCCAGTGGGCAGGCTGCTGGTGGTAGCTGGATGCTGAAGCCAAGGGTCTCCAGACATTCCCCTAAGTGTCCCACTACCAGCCTGCACCCTGCCGCCATGCGGACCTCTTCCAGGGTGCCTTGGTGTGAATCGGGGCAGAGGTCACCTGGCCCCGATCTCATCCTGGAGGGGGCCAGGACTAGAAGGAGGCAGCTGCAGCCCCTTCCTGATTTTTGCTAACTACCTGAGCAGGGAGGAAGTAGAGAGGCCTTTCCCATACCCACTCTTAACAGCATTCTCTCCCCATCAACATTCATTCCAACCACAAGAATCCAGCCTTGGCCCTTCACAGGACACTGCAACCTGCCTCTGGGCCCAGGGATAGGGACCCCTCCAGCAGCCTGGGGCCTTTGTCCCACATCCCTGTCCCAAAAGGAAGAAGCATGGCAGCAGCCATCTGCCACCTGAGCAAGCAGTAAGCCCAGTGAAGGTTGCATCACCTTAGATTTTTGTCAACAGTCAAGCAAGTTCATTCCCACTGAAGTCAATTCCCGTGTTTATTGTTAGCTTAACCCGCTGCTGCGAGTTATTTCTCAGCAGTGAGGGAGACAGGTAGACAAGCCACCCGGGATATGTTATTTCACTGACATCTGCGTTTCAATAGTTCGTGTGCTGTTCCGGTGGAGGAGTGAATGATACATGGCAATCCTGTTTGTATCTATACATAATGGAACAGTCACCGAAGGTCTGGAAGCCGATGGGGTTCTGCTGCCTTAGGGGGAAGGGTGGACTGCCTATGGGAAAACATCACCTCCTCCACTCCTGGCAGCAAGCCCCCTTTCCCCATATGAGGGATAGGAACCAGAGTCACTTGTTCATTCATTCAAGTCATTCAGTCAGTCCCTAACTAATTTATTCATGCACTCACTCATTTATTCATGCAGACATTCATCCGGTGACATCCACTCACTCCTTTGTTCATAGGATCCTCCACTCCCTTGTTCTCATTCATTGGTTCACTTATTCAGCCCCTTATCCATTTTCCCACTCATCCATTCATTCAGTTGTGCTGTAATTAATGTACCCAATCACTTAATAACTCACTCAGACATTCACTCATTCATCTATTTATTCAATCTTTTGCATAACTATTGCCTTACATTCCCTTACTTTGCTAGTTCACTCATTCACTCACATTCACCCACTTATTTATATATCCTTTCATTCACTGAGTCTTCTCCTCTTTCATTCAGTCCCTCAGTTGTTCACTCATTCATTCACATATTCAGGCCTTTACACACTCACCCACTCGCTCAGTTACTTCCTCATGCGCTCTCCTAGTCACCAACTGCCTGCCCACCAGACTGAGCAGAACTTCCTGCTTCTCCTGTCCTCGGCCACTTCTTAGGCTGAGCCTCAGACACCACCCAACCTCATGGTGCAGTCCAGGGTGCCCCAGCAGTGTCCCGAGCTCTTCAGCTAGCCACCCAGGCTTCTTGGCTCCTTCCTCCCCCCAGCTCTCCTATCCTCCACTTTATCACAAAATTCAGCAGCCTTCAGGAATTAGCTCACATCTCTGACCCTGAAGATGGTGTGGGCCTTCGCCTTGCTATCGAGAGCCAAAGCCCACTGAGACCCAGAGCCCAGCTCTGAGGATGGATGTGCTTTGTAGGCACCACGTGATGCCGTTGCATTGGCTTCATTCACAAGATCTCTCTGTCCTTGAAACAACCCAGAGACGAAGAAAAAGGCTCAGAGGAGTCCAATAACTTGCCCACAAAGAGACTGGGGGTGGGGGTGGGGGTGGTGATGGCAGAAACAGGCATGTACCTTTGCTTAGTGAGATAGGAAGAGAGCAGATGAATGAGCAAGTGAATGGCGAGTGAGAAAGTGGATGAATGAGCAAATGAGAGAATGAGCAAATGAACAAAGAAGTGAATGAACGAATGAATGAATGAATGACCTGTGCCCCAGATACAAGCGGGAAAACGGAGCTTCCCATCCAAGTTTCTGGACTCCAATCCAGGTCTCTCTCAGCTGCTTAAAATTGCTCCCCTCTGCCACACCCTGACCTCACAGGGCTTGGGGACAGGGATTGGAGGGGGAGGTGAGCCAAAACTACAGCCAGTGCTGGCCAACCATAGATTTTTCTAGAGAATGCCTCCCTTGGAGGCTGCAATGAGCAAGTCTTGTCTGCACCTGTCCTCCCGAGGGCAGGAGGCTGCCATCTTCCCTCGCTAGAGAAAGAGGGAGGGAGAGAGCCCTCGAGAGCGGGGGATAATCCAATCACTGAGTGATAAGAAAATAAACAAGTGAACTTCTCCAAGTTTGCTAGACTTCCCTGCCAGAGGCCAGCTTAATTAAAGTAGATGTCGAATTTTAAAGTAGGAAAACAATTAGGGCAAGTGATAGAAAAGAGAGAGCAAGGAAAACATTGTTTTGTTTTGTGTTTTGCTCCCTCTTAATTACGCCACAGACTGTCTCTCCGGCGGATCCCATTCCAAGTCCGCCCTCCGCCAAGATTCCAGCAGGTGGTACACTGTGTGAGTGGCACAGGCACACCTGTGCCTCTCTGGCACGCAGGTATGGCGCTTCTCTACCCGCAAGACAGGCGAGGCGGCAGGCAGCCAGGCTGGGAGTGGAGAGGAACACGTGGCCTTAACACTCAGGAGGAGGACCCAGGGGGGATGAGGACAGCAGGCTGTTGGGAACAAATGCTCTCTCGTTGCCCCAGCTCCAGAGAGGGGTGAACACGGGGGCCCAGCTCCCCATGATGTCAGACCTGGTCTCTGATTGGGACAGTCCCCACCCCACCTCCCGATACAGTGGATCCTTGATGGTACGGCCCCTATCCCACCGTGCTCTGGGACAGGAGATTTTTTCCAGCAACTGTCAAACGTGGAATGAAGTACTGGCATTTCTGCCAGAATGGGACTGGGAGTGGCCAAGTTCCTAGCTGCAGCAGGTGTTAGAGATCAGCTGACTCCACCGCAAACACACCCCAGCACTCAGAGTTCAAACGTGCCTTTGCTGCTCTCCCTCCTGGTGCCTCTCCTGTGGGCAGCAAGGACAGAGAGGTTGAGCACCAGCCTCAGGGAGCTGGTCAGAGGTAAGGGCAGCCTGGGCAGAGAACTCCAGGCTCCTCTATGGGGAGGAAAAGGGGCAAATTCCTCAAGGTCTCACTGAATGGAGCTGGGCAGGCTTGCATGAGTGGGCCTCTTTCCCTGGTGCTATGCCTGTCCGCACACAAGCACTCGAGGACAGGAACATGCCTACACTGCTGTGCACACACGCACATTTGTACCCAGAACTAGCATCCACCTATGACGACTGAAAATGTGAACTCTAGAGCCAGGCAGGCTGGCTTCTCATCTGCCTGTCTCTTTCCAGCGGAGGAGCCCTGGGCAATTCACCTAATTTTCTTTGCCTCTGTTTCCTGTCTGTACAATGGGGATAATAACAGGATCTGCCCTGCAGGGTCGTTGTGAGGATTAAAGCGTAGTACCTGGCTCAAGGTCAGGGTGCAGTATGCTTTGTGATAAACTCTCTCTGCTACACAAACATACCAGTCTCCTGAACAGACCCTGGCCTGCAAGCCTCTGGCAGGAAGGGCGATGTGTTTGCACATACACACACACACACCACAGGCCTTTTAGGGCCCTCTGGGATGTGTGTGAATGGTGTGGGGAAGGGCTCCCAAAGAGCGACACCCGTCAAGCCTTCTCTCTAATCCCTCCCCCGACCCAACACTACAGGAGATGTGCCCACCAGAGTTGTAGGGTTGCTGAATGTGTGCTGTGGGTGAGGGAGTGTCTGTGATCACGTAGTAGGCAGGCTGGCTGCCAGGAGGAAGGGAGCCAGAGGCTTTTACCGAAGCTGCCAGGTTTGGACATTTCTCCAGTCTCCCTCTTCCCCTCCCCCCAACTCCTACCCAACTGAGCTTCCTCTTGGTCCTGACCTTGATGATAAGCCTGACCCCTTTCTGCATCTCAGTCCAGGATCCTCTCATCCCTGGGGACTCTTTCCAGCCTCTGACCTGGGAAACAATTCAAGAGCTCTCATTTAGAAAGAAAACACTCCCTCCCCACCCTGAGGCAGAGCTGGGAGCCTTCAGAAACCTCACAGTGGGCTGGAGTTGAAGGCCCCAAAGCCTAGCGGCCTGGCTGTGAATGCTGCCATGCCTCCCAGAGGACAGAAGCATGCAACTGCAGAAGGCAGCAGAGAGAGGCAGCTTGGGCGGAAGCCCTGGCCCAGGGCTGGAGGAGGCCCAGCTGCAGAGGCAGACACAGCTCTGCGTTATCTCTGAGGTGCCAGAAGGTCTGTGCGATGGGGAACCACGTCCTGCCAATCAGTTAATCCCAGCACCCCCTACACCTGTATGGGTTGGGTTGAGTACATGGGTGGACTGGGACAGGTGCCAGTGGCCACAGCCTCATTGCTCTCATTTGGCTACACTTCATTTCATTCTACGGGCTCAGCCAGCCGAGTCCCTTTGCTCTCAAGCATGCATGTTCGTTCCTCCAAGTCCCAGGATGCTCAGAGACACTCAGAGGCCCAGAGGAGCTCTGAGTGGCTTGAGGACAGATGACAACCAGGACATAGGGATAGAGAACAAGGTTCTGATGACTGTTCTTCAGCAAACAAGGGAATCTGATATGACCTTCTGCCTTTCCAAGGGCAGAGGTTCCCTATGCATCGGGTCGGGGGTCTTGGACCTCTGATGGTGGCCTTATTGCCCCAGAGAAGAGAGGACATGACAGAGTAGCTAGGTTGGGGCCCCAGATGGCTTTTTACACTACTCTTCTCCTGGGTGCCCCTGAGAGAGCCCATGGGCGGGATGTGCTGCAGGGAGTCAGGAAGCAGCTGGATGGCTATTATCTTGCTGGCTCTTGCTCCTGCGGCCAGAGGCCAGCACAGAAGGGCAGGGGCGTAGACGAGAGTTCCACAGCTTGTGGTAGGCAGGGAGGGCCGTGCCTGCGTCTGCGCACATAACATTGAGTGAAAAATAGAAACAATTTTCCATATCATTCAAGGGAAAATACTTTTATACCTAATGCACTTCAAGCTACTTCCAAATATCTGCACAGCTGCTTCCCTCATCCATTCATTCGTTCTTTTTCAACAAGTGTTACCGGTGACCCACCATCATGGGGTGCCAGGAAGGGCTGAGGTGACATGGGGAGGGCCACAGGGTCACAGGTGGAATCCATGAGAATCACTGGTGGCGGCCAAGGGGCACAGGTAGTGACAGGGGAGATGCAAATAGGGACCATGGGATCACAGAAAAGGACAAAAAGAATATATGCAGAGTTTGAGAGGACAGATAAGGACTTGAGAGCCCACATAGTGGACAAAGGGACAAACTAGCATTTGGAACCCACAGAAGAGCTGGAGGCGGAGCACCACAGAGAGGAGCCATGGGGACTCAGGGAGGAGCAGAGGGGCAAAGTTGGGGGCTTGGGAGCACAAGAGGACAAATAGTCCCTATAAATGGCTCCCAGCCTTGAAGAGAAAAAAAGACACAGGTGAAGGCTGACATCAGGAGAAGGAGACAAAGCCCAAGTAACTTCCCAGCAACTCAGAGCTGAAGGCCAAGTTTGGCATCTGCTCCTGGGAAGACCTTTGCAAGGCCAGATCCCTGGGGCCCCACCTAGGGGTCCATACCTAACCCAGAAGAAGCAGGGGTGGTACACGCACCATGGTGTGCTAGATGACCACCGAGTCTGTGCCCCTTCTGTACCTGCCCTTGAACTCTCAGAACTCCAGGAGAGCCAGGCCTGGAAGCAGAGCATGCCATGGATGAGGCCAGATGCTTTAATGTCAGGCAGGCCGAAGCTGGTGCTGCAGGAGCCCGAGGAGGGGGAGACCTCAGGGAACTCCAATGGCTTCCTTGATAAAGATGAGAGGCAGCTCAAGCCCAGAGAAGCAGCCTAATGTCCAGAAGAGCATTGCACAAACCTCATGCCCGTAGGATTCACTGGACCTCCCTGTCCCTTCCCCCTGATGTTGCCCAGAATCCCTGCAGAGTCAGGGCTCAGAGTCCCTCTTCTCCGGCATGACCCTGCCTCCAAGGCTGAGCTGTCTTACAGGATCATCAGGGCGGGTGTTTTTTATATAATGGCTTTATGGAGGTATCATTTACATTCCATAAACTCCATCCATTTTAAATGTGCAGCTCAATGATTTTTAGTAAATTTACAGAGCTGGGCAACCATCACCACATTCCAGTTTTAGAACATTTTCATTGTCCCCAAAATATCCCTTGTGATCATTTATCTGAGGGACTTCGACTCAGTAATTCTGGGACAGGCGTGGAATATGTATTTGAAAACGTTTCCCTGGGGATTCTGGGACAGTGGTGTTTGGGGACATACTGGATTCGAACCACTGTCAGAGGGACCTTTCCAGAATGCAACATACATAGACAGGGTGCTGCTCTGCTGCTCAAAACCCCCCAGCGGCTCATAGACAAGTCCATCAGGGCAAGCGGTGGTGAGAAGTAAATAGTAATCATAGGCATTCACTGGTGCTTGCTACGTGCCAGGCCCCGTTCTAGGCACTGCACCCGTGTTAACGCTCGCCATCCCCACGACTGCCCTATGCAGTAGGCACTGTCATTGTTTCCGCCCTGCTGGTGAAGGTGAGGAAGCTGAGACACAGTTAGGAAGTGGCGAGATCAGGCTTTGAATCCAGGCGGCCCTGTCTTTGGACCACATCATTCCTACTTCATGGGTCTTGTATTTTCTTCCTGTTCCTGTCCCTTTGTTCTTCTTCCACTTGGCACACATCTCTTTCAATCCTACAATTCATGCCGTAACCCATCTCCCCAACTTGACCATGAGCTTCCCTAGGTCAGGGCAGCACCTGCTTTGTCACTGTACCCCGCCACACTGTGCCTGTGTGTCGAATAGGCTTGCGGAACAGCACAGTCCAGCCAGGAGTGGGGGGCTGGCCTGCCATCTCGTTTTAGGTCCCAGCCCCGGAAGGGTCAGAGCCACCACGTTTAAAACTGCAAAAGATAACACGTCTCAAACTGCAGAGGTGACGTTAGCTTATTCTCCTGTGTATCCTGAGAACTACCAAGTGCTCTTTCCCTCAAACCTCCTGAGCAAATGCTGGTAAGAGTGAGTGAGTGAGTGAGTGAGTGAGGCCCCATTCTCTGGGCTCCCCAACAACGACTCTGTCTGGCTCACATCCTCGTTCCACTTACAGATGCCTGGATCTTTCCTAACTCCACTTATGCAGGAGGTTAATTCAAGTGCTTTCCAGCTTAGCAAGCAATAAACAATTTGGTGTTGCAGTGAGTTGTTCTGCGTGTCATATTTATGGATCCGAAGTGGGGGAGGGGCCGGGGGTGCTATTTAGTTCAGTGTTACAGGGAATGTTACATGCCCTTCCTTAATTACTTTCCTCCCTTTAATTAGATGTTGAGGGGGGAGAGGTGCTCCAGAGAGGGGGGCTGAAAATCACCGCAGACAAGAAAGGTGTTGGTGGCATCCTGCCATCTGTAGGACAACGGTCACCTGTGGGGTCTGATGGGGGAGGAGGAGGGGCCACCCTCTGTAGTAGGGACCCTGCCAGTGGAGACTTCAAACAGCATTGTTCACTCCCAGCTGTCTCCACGGTCCTTCTCTGCAGGGGCCCTGTTTTCCCACCTGATTCTTTCCATCCCGGTTACCCTGCCTCCACCCGCTGGCAGCTGGTTTAGTCTCCTGCCTGCTGCACACACTGCTGTCCTTCCTGACTCCACTTGAAGGTCGGGGGACAAGCCGCTGTCCGTGACACACGTGCTCCCTTGCAGTGATGCAGCACAGGGACCCTGAACCCCCCTCCCTTCAACCTGGCAGGCCAGAAGCTTGGAGGGGAGGCCTCCCCACAGCGGAAGTCTATCATTATGCCCCCATCCCCTCCAGAACACCCCTAAATCTCCTGCTTGGGGGCATTCAAACCAAGTGATAGCATGTGCTGGCACAGTGCTCCGTGCTTCCCAGGTCAGTGAGCCTGCTGGTGACCCTGACAGGCACTCACTATGGTCCTTGGTGAGTGACAGGCCCATTCTGCACAGCTAGGAAGCAGTACCAGCAAGCACTCTATCCCTGCAGATCTTCCCCAGGCACCACTGCAGCTGGGTTGCAAGAGAGTGTCTGCAAACTGAGAGCAAGAGCCGCTGCTTCCCAGAATGGACGGAAGCCACAGGGGCAGCCAGCACAGCTGCTCCGGCTGCATCAGGCGTCTGACAATGGGGAGGGCTCCTTCAGGACCCAGTGATGGGGCCCAGCAGGGCCCACCCTCCCTCACACAGGCCAGCTCCCGGTGCCAAGTCTCTTCCTCTCTCCCCCCTGCGTGTGGGGGGACAAGCTCCAAACCCAGCCCATCTGCTGCATTTTCCCGAGACTCTGAGGCGATCCAATTCTGCACACCAGATGGGAAATAGCATGTACATTTCGAATGGTGATTAGTGTTTTTGTTTTTCCCCCCAAACGCTCGCGTTAATGGAGCTTCTTCCTGAAAGTAAATCGGAGAGTCTTCAGTTTGATGGCATCTTGTCGACCTCCACCTCCCACCCCCACAGACACACGCACGGCTTTTCCGGGGTCTGCGCACAGGGGCCTCGCCCCACCTCTGCGCCTCTGGGCCTCTGCACAGACCACCATTTGCACTGACCAGGGCTTCTGACCCAGCAGAGCAAAGCAGGGCCCAAGCCTGCCAGGTTGCAAAAGGACTCCGTGGAGCCTGGTGATGTGCAGGGCAAATATCTCCAGGTGAAGGGTCCCTCAGCAAAGCAGAAACAGGGCCAGCCAGTCCTCCTTGAAAACATTATGGTGTCCCCATGAACTCAGACTGAACAGGGGAATTAGGACTTGACAGATGAAACTGGACTTTTCTTAGGGCTTGCGACTTGAGAGGAAGTTCATGTATGACATCAAATTCTCATGGGCCAGAACTTGAGTCTTTCTATACATTTGAACCAACCCCTGGCATTGCATAGTAGGAGGAAAAGATGCTGAATTAATTAATTGATGAATTAATTAAGGACAGGATAGGTGAAGAAAAGTATTTGTGTTTATGTAGCTACTTGCAGCACTTACACTCCCACATCTTTGCAAATTCACACACACACACACACACACACACACACACACACACAACTGCTCCCCTAAACCCAAGGACCTGAAATTAAGAAAATACATGCTTTGTATAATATTTATACATATTTATACAAGATATATAAAAGCATACTTACACTATATATATATATATATATATATGCACTACATAAAAGACACTGAGGTACTCTCCCATGTTGTCTTGCTCAGCTTTCATCACAGCTCTGTGAAATCCACGGTGTGGTACAGAGAGGCCTAGCAGTGTGGCCCAGGGCCACAGGCAGCCAACATCAGAGGGAAGATTGGGGTTTAGGACCAGCTGGCCCCTAAGCCCACAGGAGCCCAGCATAAGGTTTGAAATGGGAAGTGATAATTCAGCTTATGCTTTTGAAGAGAACTCCACTCTCCCTCAGTTGTGTGTACTGAGCCCAGAAAGCCTGGATACTGGGAGACCAGCTTGGGGCTGGCGAGTAGAACAGGGGTATAGTGGTCAGGGCTTGGCCTAGGATGGTGGCTGTGAAAACAGAGAACGTCATGTTCACAGGAAGGAGCCTCAGGCCTCTATGGACAGTGGTGCCAGTCTCAGGCATAGTTAGGGCTAGAGGGAAGGCTGGTTTGGGGAAGAAGGTGATAAGGGATAGTTTGGGATCATTGGCCTTGAAATGTGCACAGGTCATCCACTGGAAACAAGGCTTTAGAGCTTGGAAGAGGTCAGAGGTTGGAGGTATAGATTCGGGACTTTTATCCTCATGGGGAAAGGAAGGAGCCACGAACAAGAATGAGATCCCCTGTGAGAGTGTAGACTCAGGAGAGAAGCAGCCAAGAACAAGCCCCAGAAGGCCCCAGACATGGACAGGAGTCAGGAGGAGAGTAGGCTGAGAATGCACACACATGCAAACACATGGGCTCATGCCTGTATTAAAAACTCATAGGCATGAACATATACATACACATGTATACACACCCCCACATGTTCATGCATGCACATTCTTGCATGCACACACATGCAAACACACATGTGCGTGCACACCCATCTTTATAAATACTCTGTCTCACACAGCCAGATTTGACCAGGTGAGGGCTTGAGGCAGACTCTCTCGCAAACAGTGATGAGAAGAGACCTGCAGGTAAAGCAAGGGAAGGCGGCCCCTGGCTCCTCTGCTCCTGAAGCCTGAGCAGAAAACAGAGAATGTGTGGGAGCTTCAGCCAAACGATGGCTCCATCAAGCTTGTCTTTTCCCAGGCTCCTGCCCTCATGTGCCCTTGGCCTCCCCAGTGGTGGGACGAAGCACCCGGCAGATTAACGTCATCACACGACTCGTCTCCCGGCGCCTTTTTCACTTGGAATGCACACATCTCCGGGCGCCTATAGCTGGGGCACTTCAGTGTGGAGGTGACAGACTGGCAAGCTGGGCACCCCTCCAACCTTTGCTCATGCATAGGAGGATGGGAGGGGAGGATTGCTATGTGGAATGGGAATTCTGCCGCCTCAGTCTTACCAGGTCATTCTAGGCCTGGTGACTTCAGCCAGCCTGTGTCCAGGCTTCTGAGATACAGGAACATCAGCCCCGGGGCTTCCCAGTGCCTCCTCTCAGAAAGCCCCCTCCTGCTTTCTCGGTGGTCTCTGCCTCCGGTACAAGCAAAGTAAATGTCCTTCGGTCTAGGCCCCAGGAAAACTGACTTGGGAGACGAGAGGGTTGACGAAACAAAGGAGGCTGGATGCAGGAAGGGGGGCTCCAGTGCTTTTTTTTTTTTGTGGGCAGGAGCCCGGGGCTGAAGGGTCAGATGCCTCTCACTGGTTTTCTCCTCTGCTGTCAAGGCAACGAGTCAGGGAAGCCAAGGTGAAAGTTCTCGGAAATTCATCGCCTTGAGTCCTTTTAAGGCATTGCCAAGTCTGGCAGCGTTACCTCTTCCACAACATACCAGTTCTGCTCTTTTCTCACAAGGAAAAAAAACACTCCCAAGTTATTGGTTTGCCTAATAAGAATATCCACAATGCCCTCTGGTATCTCAGACAGTCTGAATCGCTGGCGTAGAATTTAACGTGGACCAAAAGGCTTAAAAATCTCAGTGAGTCTGTGTGTGCGTGTCAGCCGCTAGCCTCATGACAATCCCGTGCAGAAAGCAGGAGCGCAGTGAGCTTCCTTTTTGCAGATGAGGAAACTGAGGCTCCAAGAAGGTCGTGAGGTTAATAAGTGGCAGAGCCACAGCCCCGGCTTGTGATTTGGCTGGAATCCGACAGATCAGTTTGAATCCCAGCTTTGCCTCTTCGCTGTAGGGTGTCGGGCAAGTGACTTGATCTCAGTTTCCTAATCTGTAGAATGGGATAATGTTGTCTATTTGAACATTTGTTGTGAGAGTTTGAGGAGATAAAGCTCACACTGCACATGGCACCGTGCCAAGGGTACAGTGCCATGCAGCCGATCTTAGCTCCTAGCGGGGATTTGAACCCAGGTCCCTTGACTTCGGGTCAGTGGGCTTTCTCTCTAGCTCTCTAGCATTCTGTGATGTGGCAGCAACCAAGCAGATCCCTGAGGATCATTTGCTGGGTTTGGAGGTGACTTTCCTGCTACCTTTACCCAGGCACTGGGTCAGAACACAGCCTAATGCAACTGCATGTGCAGACACGTGTGCATGTGTGTATGTCGCACCTGGCAGTCTGAGCTGCTGTCATCTGAGTTCTGCGTGTTCATTTCACTAATGGGAAATCACAGAGTGGCTGGAAAGGGAGCAGCAAGGCCATGCTGAGCATCACAGCCAGAGTCTGCGGTGCCTTGCCATTAGAGTTAATGCCAGGCTCATGAATACCAGATGAATTCACTGCACAGACCAGCTACTTAGGCTGAAGTGGGCCTGTTTTTCATTGGGAGAGCAATTCCCCATGCCAGGGAGGCTGGGAAAAGGCCTCTTTCCTCTCAACCCATCGCCACCCACCCCCTTCACCCCAGGGCTCTTTTTAGGGTCGCTGATAGCCATCTGGGCCTTCTGGAAGACTGTTTAAACTGAGAACACACAGGCACTTCACGTGGCTGTCTTTCTGGTGCGCATGCCTGTCCTCACTCCTCCCTCCCCGCTACCAGCACCTGCCTATTGACAGAAAGGGGATGGGGGATGCCTGCGAACCCAGTCCTGGCGTCTTTGCAGCCTGGCTGTTCCAGTCCCACCTCACAGAAGCTACATCTCTGGGAGGTGCTGCACTGGGGCTTCCAGTTAGGCTGGGTGACCTGGGCAGGTAGAGGGGCCCTAGGCAGGGAGGGGGAAAAAGGACAGCCTGCAGTTTGGTTCTGGAAGCTGCCATGATGCACCTAATTCTGGAAATAAAGTTTTTGGAATAGTAGGGTGGGGGTGGGGTGGGAAGAGAAGCTGCATGGCCCACAAACCTGCCAGTAGGACATCAACCAGCAGGGGCCAAGCCCTCCTTACCAGAGACCTTCTCTCTAAACACCAGGAAGAGCCTCCACACAGGGCTTGCTGTCACACCTCGTCTGCATCACCTCTCGGTCTTAAAGGATTTTCCACTGGTCATTAAAATGCAAATAACCCCAAGAACGGAATCTAGTTAAGTCTCAGGTGCTCCTGAAAGAATTAGATCATTTTCTGAAAGCAAGATGGCTTGGGGCTGCCAGGCAGATAAGAGCACGAGGCTGCTATCTAATAGGAAGAAGGACAGGGCAGGGGAACAGGGAGGGCATGTCCAGACCCTGTGGTCCCTCCTGTCCCCACTGGCAATGCCCAGAGCTGGGAGGAATCTTGGGTTTTGATTCAGACATGTGAGGCTTCTCAGTGGGCACAGAACGTTGACCTTTCAATGTAGGCTCCTCCTCCTCCTGCTAACTTCCATTGAACTCACAGTTGTAATGGGCTGGCTCTGTAGAAAGTCTTTACTTTCCCTCTTAATTTCTCCACCTACCCATCCATCTACCCATCCATTCATCCATTCATATTTTCCATAAATCCATAGGGACTACCTGCTGCGGAAGCACACAGCCGGGAGTTGTAAACACTAAGGTGAACAGCCCAGTTAGAATGGCCTCTGGCCTCACGGAGGCTTCCAGATGTGATGGAAGGAGATGATCTGTAGTGACCAACAGGTTTGGGGAAACACCTGTAGCAGTGAGCCCGAATTTTCCAAGGAAAGGAGAAGGCAAAGGAAGGGAATTCTTTGCCTTTGCCTAATTTGTCACTTCCTCCTGGTCTACTCTCAGCATCAAACAACCCCTGTCCACACCCCATGTCAATTAACTAGAGAGACTGAGCCCACCAGAGCCTATACCACTGGAGAGCTTCAAGGTCAATCTCCTACCATGTATTTGGGGAAAGCGCTGCCCAGAGAGGGAAACAAACTTAGCTAAGGTCACACAACAGAGCCATCACAGAGTTAGGGCCGGCAGCTTGCATCACACGGTGGTGTTGTTGTCTCCTCATCCCCCACCGCCCGGCAGAGTCCACCAGGAGCAGCACCATCTTCATCACTGGCCTGCTGCCAAGGCCTTCTCAGACTCCCCCTCAGCCCCAACTCAGTCCTGGGTAGATGAACAACCATAATCACAATAAACAGCTATTTACCGAACACCCATATTGTGCCAGATCTGGGCCAAGTGCTTCATGCACATCCTTTTAAGTAACAATTCCTTAAATGTGTCTATGCGGTTGGTCCTATTATACCCTCATTTCACAGATGCGGTATATACAGAGTGCGTGACATAGAGCTCTTTCCTACTAATAGTTATTATTCATGTTAATTATGATACTGGTTCACATTTATTAAGTACCTGCTACATGCTAAGCATAATGGTTACTGCCACACACAAATCATCTTGCAATTCTATCAGGTTGATAACGATATCATTCCCAGATGGGCAGGAGACTGCAGGTTGGAGAACTAGGGCCACTGGCCCAGGATCACACAGCTTGCAAATGATAAAGAATTAAGATTGATCTGACTCCCAAACCCTTGGCTTGACATTCTTATTCCAGATTTCATAGCCCCCCCCCCCTAAAATGATATGCAAAACTTGAGGTATCTGAGCAATTTCTAGAGGAAGGATGAAGAGCCTGTATCGGTTTTTCAGAGCGATCCATGACCTAGAGTGGGTTGAGGTCCCCGGCTGTCAGCTGCTCTGCACAGGGCTGCTCCAGCTCGGACCCGTCTCTGGGGCACTGACACCCAGCCCCCCACAGATTTTCATCCACCCAACTCCAATATCCGTGTCACGAAGAGCGCTATCCCTCTGCATTTTCGGTAGCAACAAGGGGGCTCTGATTTTCTGAACTTTTTCAAATCCTAACCCAGACACTTGGCCCCTGAGACCGCCAATGCCAGGGAGATAGACTATTTAATCAATAGCAACCTGTGCCGGGGCTGATGGGCCTGAAAATTCAAGAAGCCAGGCTCTGCATCGAAGCATTCACAACTCCTCACCCCAATGACTCAACAGATCGCAGGCTCCAGCTGCTTCTGAGTGTGCGTGTCGTAGGAGCCAGCCCCTCGCCAATACCACCCCCTAGGTAATAGCTCATGATTGCTTGAATGGGCAACTGGCAGTGGGATCGAGACTGTACAAGATAACTGATTGTTCATAATTGTCAACCAAATTGCATCCATGCTATTGAGCTTTAAAAATGGACCCGAAGAAGCGTCTTGTATTGATCCCTTCAGGTTATAAACAAGAAATGACTACTCCTCAGAACCGGAGACCCGGTTGGCATTGATTTTTATTCTTTTTCTCCTTTGAATAACCTACAGTGGAATTTGAGGGCTGATTTTTAACCTGAAATATCTCGAGGTCTTGCTTTTGTGGAGGTGGTGGGAGAGGGGCTGTCAGAGACAACCACCATTTTGAGATGCATCCACGTGGCTGAGAAGTTGGCTTCCGTCCTGGAAGGTGGCAAAGGGCTGTCCACTTCCTCTGACTTTCACCCTGGCCCCTCTGCCCTCCTGTCCCAAGCCCTCTTGGCCATGTGTAAAATGCTCCACAAACCCCAAGATTAAGGGACTGGTGTACGAGGGAGTGGCCAGCCACACAGCGGGCGCTCAGTACATGTCTGCCTGTCCAAACAAAACTGGAAGCGGTCACCAACTCTCCCGGCATTTCCACATCTCCAGATGTTCGGTGACTCAGCGACTCAGACTTTGCCACATCTGGAAAAATGATAATAATGATACCTAACAATCACTCACATTTTAAGAACATGATTTAGTGTATTCTCTCAAGAGTTCCAGGAAGTAAGGGCCATTGTTTCCCCACTTTACAGAGGAGGAAATTGAGGCACAGGGAGGTGAAAGGTGCACATCCAAGGCTACCAGGAGCTGGAACAGCCAGGACCCAAACTTGCAGGTACCTGAGGTTGAAGCACAGATTGCTGCCTACACTGTCTCTCCCGGGCAGAAAGGTGGATGAGCTCTTTGAAGCAGAAAGAATGGAGCCTGGAGTTCAAGGAACACTTGCCGAGCAGCCCTCTGTGTGCTGGGCACCGTGCTGGGTGCTCTCCTCCGCTGGGCCACGTGGTTCTCCGGTTCACCTTATGAAACAGGTATTACTAACTCCGTTTCACTACGGGGGGAGGTGAAAGCTCAGAAAGGAGACACGACTCACCCACGGCCACACTGTCACTAAGTAGAAGAATTGTGACTTGAATCCAGGTCAATATGTCCCCAACTACCTGTGCTTTCCTTACTCGCCAGCAGCTGCTGCAGCAGATTCCAGAAACAACAACAAAAACCCCCCAGCAATAACAACAAGAACAAAAAACAGCAATGATATGAAAAGCCCATCTAATATGTAAGACTTAACATTTACAACCCACATTCGGTCCTTCTGGATGGGGACTGTTACTCCAATTTTGTGGGCAAGAAAACTGACACGTGCCAGACGTTAAAATTGCTCCTGTTCCTTTTGTGCTGAAGCATTCCTCGGGCCCATCGGGTTTCAGGAAAGGTTTCCTGCCAACAGGCAGGCTAGTGAGCTGGATGGAATGAGAGCTGGCAGGTGTTAGTGGTGCCCTGGCCTCCAGAAGAGGCAGCAAAATGCCCTGTTGACAGGTCTCCCCTCTGCATCAGATGGAGGGTGTCCTCTAAGACCCCCAGGAACAGCCTGAAGTTTATTTCAGAAGTCCAGGCTGGCCTCAGGCTAATGACCACGCAGCTTGGCAGGGCAACAGTGAGGAGCAGGGGCAGAGCCCTCTCAGCAGGGCCCCCCCCCCCTTAATGAAATCGCCAGCTGGGAGGTGAATGGCCAGCCTGCCCTCTAGATCCATCTTCCTAGCTCCGGAGCCCCTCTGCCCTCCCCCTGCTGGGGGGTCCAGACAGCAGCTGTCTCTTTAATAACCACCTTGGCCCTTATGCTCCGAAGCCCAGAAATGCAGACAAAAGGCCTGGAGCTCATCAGCAGGGCTGGGGAGCCGCCTGGGCTGCCCACAGGACTGAGCGGCCCCCACAGGTGACTTCAAGTGCTCCAGAGATGGCCCTCCAGCCAGGTGGCCCTGCCGGGGATGAAAGTACTTCCTTGGGTCTGACCTAAATCTCTTCTGCTTTTCTTTCGTTTCCTTAATTATGGATTTTGTTTGTTTTGTGTTGGTTTTGACCCCTGTTTTCTTTTAAAACTGCTTGGTTGATCTTCACACACATGGACAAACAAGGATGCTTGTTTTGCCGTGCTTCTGGTAGCCAAAACCTGAAAACAATCTAAATGCACTATCACAGAGGATCAGTTAAGGAAAATCCAAACAGTCTCAAGGACCCCTTCTTAAATTTACTCTGCACCAGATTCATGGGAGAGCTTGTGAAACGCCGATTCCTGGGCTCCACCCACGGAGCAGCTGGTGCAGCGGGTCCGGGCTAGGGCCTGAGAGTTTGCATTTCCAACAGGTTTCCAGAGGGTTCTGGAAGCAGCGTTTGAGAACCATTTTACACTGCAGGCCGCTGTGCAGACATTGAAAATAGGTTGCAGGAGAGTATATGTTGATTTGAGAAAATGTACACATGTTACAAGTGAAAATCGTGGGCTACAAAACAGTCTGGGTGATGCACTGAGCATGCGTGGAAATGTAACCACAAGGGCGGAGGTCTGCAGAGAGGGCAAGACGCGAGGATGAGCCTGCGGATGCAAGCTGGCCGCAGCGGTGATGCCATCGCGCTCCGGGTCAGACAGGCATGGGTTTGGTCCGGCTCTGCTACTTCTCAGCTGGAGTGAATGACTTTGAACCAGCAGGGTAGCTGCTCTAAACTTCCCTTTTCTCCGCTGTGAAATAGGAATAAGTCGTACGGCCTTACGGGGTGGTTGTGAGGGCAAAATCAGACCGCACGGGGGAAGACGGAGGGCAGTGGCCAGCACCCATCGTGATCAGAGCGCGAACCGCAGCTGTGCTCCGCCAAGACCGCGCACAGTGCCTGCCTGTGCACGGCGATTTTAAGTCAGGTGTCCAATGCGTCTCTTTCTGCGTTTTACAGGTTTCCAAGTGGGGCAGGTGTTACTTACATAATTAAGAGAAAATCAATAAATATTACATGTATACTAATTACCTCCCAAATCCCCAGCTTCTTTTGTTCAAGTTTCTTCAGACATAGCAACATTTTAAAAACAACCCCAAACCTTTGGAATTGAAAAAAATAATAATTTAAAAAAGTTTGGGGATCTTGGAGAAGCCTAAAATACCCTCAACCCTGTGTTCTCAGCTCTGCGACCTGTGATTTTTGGTGCTAATCTCCCAGGATCCCTCCAAGAGGTGCGAGGGTGGCTACATTCCCCAGAGGAGACCGCAGAAGCTGGTGCCAGGGTCACGGCAAGAGGAACAGGTGTCCTCGTGTTCTTCATTTCAAGCTCCGAAGCTGAGGTCATTAGTCAGAGGGAGGGAGACCCCAGGACAGAGGGCCTCAGCCAGCAGCCCAAACACTAGTGGCCACCTGTGTGCTTGGCAGGTGGGAGGAGAGATGCAAACGGAGGTCCCCAGACCGTGGTGGCAGGGCCTGGAGCCTGGCAGAGCCCCGCTAGCAGGCTGCCCCTGACTCCTGCTCTGCCTCTCACCAGCCCTAGTCCTCCTTGGACCCAAATCATTCTGTCCCTAAGTCTCAGCTCTGCTGTAGGGCTCGCTGTCTGGGTCCTCCATTCCCTCTCCACAATATTAATAATAAACTAATAATAACAATAACGTGTTCACTCGCCATGTGCCAACACCCTGCTAAGTGCATCCCAGGCATTAAATCATTGAATCTGCATGATAATCCTACAAAGCAGAATTTATCTTGAGGGTGTGCACTCAGATCTAGTTGACTCCAGATGACTTAAGGCTGACTCTGGTTGACTCTGGTTGATTTGAGGTTCAGCATCGTCCTCTATCATTGCCTCAACCCTGCGTCACCATGTACTTGCTCTCCTTGGCAATGAATAAGTCTCTTGCTCTTTCCAGCCTCTGGCTTCATTGGGCCAACCCTTCCTCCCAACCTGATTCTGATGTCTCCAGGAGTCCTCCTATGGTCGGGCCCCTGCCTTCCTCTCCAGATCTATCTCCCACCTTGCTTTCCGTAGTGGTCTCCGTTCTCATTCCACAACTCTGTATTCCTCCAATTCACTCTGCTGCCTTTGCCACAGGGCCTTTGCACATGCTCGGCACGTCCCTGCTTGGGGCGCTGTTTCCCTTTTGTGCAGTTAACCCCAGGTCACCCTTCAGATCTCAGCTCAAATACCATTTCCTCAAGGAAGGCTTCCCTGGTCTCCCAGCTTAGCTCAAATGTCTCTGCTGGGGATTTCATAGCATCATGTCCCTGTCCTTCGTAGCGCTTGCAGTTGTAACGATCAGTCCATCCACAGGCTCTTTGTTTCATGTCTTCCCAGCTGTCCCAAGAGGCCGAGAGGGCAGACACCAGATTAGTACACTCACCAAAATGTTCCCCACACCTAGTGCAGTGCCCTGCTCATAGAGGTGTTCAATTATGCTTTTGTGAGCGAATGAATGAGTGAATGAATGCACTCCCTGTGAGCATCCTTCAGGCCGGACCCTGCCTGAGAACCCATGGTGTCCTCCTTGCTCTACTGAAGCCCACCTTGTTTCATGGCCCCAGGCCAAGGTGACATGCCAGGCTGGGCTGTGTGCAGGCAGGAAAAGACGACACTTGCCAAAAACTGCCTAACCCTGCTGAGTTCAAATTTCCTCCATGAAGGAGAAATAATTGCTCAGAGCCCCACGGTGTCCCCAGGGCCCACGTGGACCCTCAGTGGCAGTTCTTGTGAGCTCAGGGTTCTATGGGGCTGTGGATTTATAGGTCTGTGATCTCAGGACACCCTCCCCCAGGGAGCTCTCAGCTCAGGAGACAGGCTCAGAGTCCCAGACCCCTGTGGAGAACGAGGAAATCTCAGGGCTCCCAAACTTCCCAACACCGTGCATGGTCTGTTCACACTTTCCCAAATGCTTTTATTGACCATGTGGCAAACGTCTTTGTGTTTGAAGAAACTGCAGGGCGTTGTGGGAAATGGAACAGTTGCTTGGCAGTGCATCAGGGAAATTTTGCTCCTTTCTTTAGTTTCATGTCGTGTGCAATTTTTTTCTGATGAAAACTGCATGTGGTTTTTCTAGGCAAGAACAGGTCCGAATGGGCTGGAGTGAGAACTTGTCAGTAGAGTCTTTGCAGAGAAATTTGACACTAGCTCCTGGCTGAGGAAGACCAGGGAGCCCAGAGGACTGGAGGATGGGAATCCTGGGGGCACCGTTGGGTGGTGCTTCAGCAATTACATCATTGTGTGGGGGAGACACCCTGTGGTGCCCCTTTAAGATAACGCTGCCCAATAGAAAGACAGTGCCAGCCACGAAGGTGAGCCCCATCGTCTATTTAGATTTTCTAAATTGTTTAAAGTAAAAAGAAAAATTGATTTTATCACTATATTTTATTTAACCCACTATATCTGAAACATTATCATTTCAACATGTAATCAATATCAAAATTATTATTTTTTAACACTCACCTAAGGATGTGTTTATTGATTTTTAGAGACAGAGAAAGAGAAACATCGATGTGAGAGAGACATTGATCGGTTGGCTCCCATAGGGAACAAACCCACAACCTAAGTGTGTGCCCTGACCGAGGATCGAACCTGCAGCCTTTTGGTGCACAGGACGATGCTCCAACCAACTGAGCCACCCGGCCAGTGCAAGATCAAAATTATTGATGAGATATGTCACATTCTGTTTTTCCTACTGCATCTTCGGAGTCTGGTGTGTTTTATTTACAGTTATAATGCATGTCAACGTGGAGCTGCCCCGTTCCCAGTGCTCAGTAGGCACCTTAGGCAGGTGGCTGCCTGCACGGTCTCAGGAACCTTTTGAATAATGAGCCCCGCCCTGGTAGAGGACAGAGCTGTGCTGTTAGCTCCTCGTCAGACTGCTTCATCGGCTCCTCTAACTCCTTCTGACTTCCAAATGCCATGGTGCCCGGGACACAGCCCTTCACTTTCTGCTTTCTTCCTCACGTCTTAGGTGGTAGCATCCTGTCCCCTCAAGTCATACCCACATCCGTGCCTCCAGCCCTGAACGCCAGCCCTGGACAGCCCCGGATGGCGAACAGGCCTCTCAAGGTGAGCACCCCTCACACAGAGTTCCTGCTCTTCCCCTGATCAGCCCCCAACTCCAGCTTTCCCCAGGTCAGAATCTAGTACCCTCCCCACCCAAGGTCACATAGAGGTCATTCCCACCTCTAATGAACAGGTGGCCTCTCCTTCTAACATGTATATCAGGTCAGTTGGCTTCACCTGTTTCTACCCTGACCACCTCGGGGCCAAGCCACTCTTCCCCTGCTGTACTGCTACCATGGTCTCCAACGAGCCTCCTGCAACCCTTCCCCATACAAAACAACGATAATTCTAAAATACAAAACCAAAGACATCTGTCCTCTGCCTAAACCCCTCTGTGCACTCAGAATACATTCCAGACTCCTTGCTCAGGGTGGATGACACAGCGGTCCGTTGCCTTGCCTCTCTCACTCCGCACTCTCCTTTCTGCTGTCTGCCTCTCTCTCCCTCCAGCCGCACCCGGGCCTCTCTGTTCCGGGACCCACCATGTCTGTTCCAGGCTCTGGGGTGGCCTTGGCTCTTCCCTCTGCTCGCGTGTCCTCCTATCTCCCTCCATGGCTGGTTCCTCCTCATCCTTGACATCTTAACGCAAAAGTTACTTCCTTAGGGAGTCCTCTTTTCTAAGCTAGTCCCTCATCTCTTTCTCAGCCTTGGTCACATCACCTTGTTTTACACCCTTCCAACCATGAATGACTGCCTGAAGTTTTTTGGTTATATGCCGGTTGACTTGCATTTCTCTGTGTCTGCCCACTCCCATGTAAGTTTCACGAGAGCACGGTCTCTTTCTCTCTCTTTTCAATGCCTGCTGCCAGTTGTTGAATGACTGATTCTGGGCTTGAATTCTACCTGTGCCCCTTAATTACTGTGTAAACACAAGCAAGTTGCTTATCCCCCGAGTGCCTCAGTTTTCTCATCTATAAAATAGAGGTAATGATAGTACTAATAGCTATATTAGTCAGCTTTTGCTGCAGAAATAACAAGCCTAGTATCCCATGGCCTATACTAATAAATATTGATTTCTTACTTTCATTACATGCAGCCTGCAGCTCACCTACCTGCACTTGGCCCGACTTACCTGGGGTCCACTTATCTTTTTGTCCCAGGTCCTAGGCTGGAGAAATAGCCATTATCTAGACTATGCTGTTCTGGTGATGGTGGCAGGAAGGGAGAGCAAGCAGAGGATGCTCCTAAAAGCTCTCTGAGAACTAGAACATTGCTCCACTTGTCTATGCATCCCATTGGGCAAAGAAAGGTCAAAGGAAGTCACGTGGCCAACCTCAAAGTCAATGGGGAGATAATCCACTTGCAAGGAAGGGGGATGAATAATTGGGAACCACGATCCAGTCCACCACAGTAGCTAACATTCATATATTGCTCATTCTCCACCAGGCTTTGTTCCAAGCATTGGAATAGATGCCATGATTGCTATTACACAGATGAGGAAACAAAGACACACAGGTTAAATAACATGGCCGAGACCACAAGCCAGTAAGCCCTCATCAGTCTCGCCTGGGCTCTACATCATTGCCTGATCTTTGGTTCACTGCAGTCGTTGGCCTTGGTAGTTTTACACTCAGCCCCAGTGAACATTCTCTCTGGTCAGCTCCTACTGGTGCCCAGTAATGATTCTATGTAGGAAGTTCCCTCCTTCATACCAAGAAGGATTTGTCCTGAATCCACCCATCGTGGCCTGCACCACATGATGTCAAACATTTGCCAGGAGCTAGGACAGGGATGGGAAAGACAGAGGAGTCTGGTGGTGTCCTCTGGGTATTTCCATGCTCCTGCTGAGGTGCTTGTACCCAGATGCCCTTCCACAGAGAGAGGAGATGTTCCCTTGGAACCCAAAGGTAGCCTTTACCCACTCTGCTGCCAGGCAACAGCTGGCACTCCGGGTCTGGCCCCAGAGGCGATGTTTTCTATTGACTTGAAAACTTCACCCTCCTTTAGGGAGATCAGAACTGATACTTAGCAAGTGCCTTATGTACAAACCCCAAATTCTCCACTTAACCCAAAAGACAGATGCCCATTCACCCCATTTTACAGATGAGGGAAACCGAGTCTCAGAGAAGTGAAGCAACCTGCTCAAGGTCACAAGCCAAGAAGTGACAAAGCCAGAAATCAAACCCAGATGAATGGCCCAGGTTCCAAAGCTAGTGTTCCTCCTGTGGACGGCGGCACTTTAATCATCGACCAGGAATAACACAATTGCCCTTTACCAGTGAGGTGCCCCATGGAGACACGTTCCACATAATTTCACACTTGTCAGCCTTGCCTCCAGTGTCAACGCACACGCTCTGCCCTTGGGCACAGACGTAGGGACAAGTCTATTTATTCACTTGGGCTCTTACATATTCAGGCACTTGCTCACTCACCCTTTCATGGAATCACATGTTCACTGATGCATCCACCCATCCATTCATTGATTTGTTTATCCATTTATCCATTCATTCTACAAGTCCTGCCTACTTACTACTCACACTCTAGGTTGTGGTTTGGAAATTTAAGCTCCCAGGGAGGGGGTCCTGGGCCAAGTCCTAATTGTGGTATCTCAGGTATGCATTAGTTTCTCAAGGGAGTGGGGAGGCGGCCTGACTACAGGTTAGATGATCAGAAGGGCCGGTGGCACCATGAGGGAGGTGGGAGACAGTGGTCCAGCTTCGAGCTGAGCTGTGGTGCTGTCAGGAAGCAGGCACAGCAAGACGTGGGGCTGGGAACTCGCCCTCCTGGATCCAGGGAATTGGGAGGCCCCAGTCTGAGTACCCTCAGACCTTGGCTCAGAGAGTGAGCTGGGGACATCCTCCCAGAGGGTACTCAGGAAGGAAGCAGGGTGGGTTGACCCATAGCTATTTCAGCCACCAGCCATGGAGTGATGGGGAGCTACGGTTGCCCAGTGGCCCTAGTCAGTAGCATAGGGGCCCCCTCCCTGTCTGCATGGCCTCTCTTAACCAGCACCTAATACCAGCAGCTAGAATGGGACCAGAATAGGACAGGGACTGAAAAGGCCATGTCTGCATCAACCTCAAAATCCCAGATAAAACATCCAAAAAAAACAATGCTGACCTGTCAACCAGATGTGTGTCTGCACAAGGCCCACCATCTGCGGGCCTGGAAACATCCGCGTGGCCCACCAAACCTTTCCCTCCCCACCCAGATGTTGGGCGTTGCAGAGACCCAGCCAGAGAGAGAGTGAGGGGGAGAAGAGGAGCCGAAGGGTGAGGGGAGGGAGGGAGGAGGTGTCTGCCAGATGATTAAAAAATTAAAGGGATTTTTATGCAGAGAAAATATTTAGCTTGGCAGGCATTGTCTTCTCAACCAAACGCTGGCTTCCAAGAGAAAACACTGGGGCTGGCAGCAAACATTTGCTAAATGGAAACAATTGTCGCCTTCCCAGCAGCCATAGAAAATGCTTGTGTTTAGGCGGATGGTGCCTGGGCCAAAAACAGCGTCTTCAGAAGCTGCCCCCAATTTCTGAGAGGCTGCGGGAAGGGAGAGACTTGCCAGAAGCCCATTGTGCCCACAGCACCTGCTAGTCTTGCAGGTGATGCTGTGCAGAACGGCTGCATCCTTCTCCAGGGTGGGGGATGGGGGGTGGGGGTGATAGAAGGGCAGGTGAGAGGCAGGAGGAGAGGGAGGGGGGAAGGGTGAAGAGAGAGGCAGACGGTCCCAGCAGCTGCGTGGAAAGTGCTTGAACACAGAAAGGATGGTGGGAGAGCTCAGTGAAATCCTATGACAATGCCATCCCCAGGGTAGTGGTGACCTCCAGCTACTTGTCCCCAAACCTGATCATCCCCATAGAGAACAATAACAGCTTCAGGGGCTTTGTCTTGCCGAATCCTCATCTACACACAAGGTGCTTGCACAGTCCTTATTTTCCTGGGAGGAGGAGAGGGTGAGCTCCTTGCCCAAGTCACAGCCTCAGGGAACATTGACAACTGGAGGCCATAAGCAAAGAAGGTACGTGCCCTCAGAGCCTGTGGGGCAGGACCTAGATGGGGACCCCAGTGTTCTCCACCTGTGCTCTGGGCAGCCTGGGGTCCCACGTACCTGGGGATTCTCCAACAGCGGAGGTTTCCTTAGAGGGTCCCATGACTTTAAAAAAGAATGTTTGAAAATGACTGGGCTGAACCAAACCTCTGAAAGAGAAGGCAGGGAGGCCCCAGGAGCCCTCTGGGGAGTGGAGAGCTGTCTGCCCCAAAGCCAGAGACCTCAGTCCCCTCCCTGACACGCAGCTGCAGGGGAGGGTAGTGTCAGAAGGAGCACCCTAAACCGGACTGTATCTGCTCCCACCTGCCCTGGATGCCCCCTCCTGTCAATTTCCACTAGTCCCCTGCAGTAGATAGGCCACCGTCCCTAGCAGCACCTCTGAAAATGTATCTGTAGTTATGGGACACACTTCTTCAGCCCCTCCTCTTCGGTCAGACAGGCTCTTGTGTGTCAGATGCGCAAGCTGACACCCTCTTGTTCTTTGTGCATTTGTTCATTTCCTCACTCATTCAGCCTTGCCTGTGGACCGGGCTCTATAACGGGCCATCTCAGCATATGACATGCCATCCTTCCAGGGGCTCTCAAGTACACCCCACATCACAGCCACCCTGTCAGCTCCACATTCAAAGTGCCTTCAAAACCTGACCACTTCTCACTGCCTCTGCTGCCACCATCCCGATCCAGGTCACTATGGATTCCTGCCAGGGTGTCACTTTAGCCTCCTTACCTGTCCCTCTTGTCTCCCCCTAACACCACCTCCTTCTCTTCTCCCCAGCTCTCCTCTGTCCAGGCACGGCCACCCCAGGGCCTTTGCACTGGCTGTTACCTCCACCTGGAAGCTCTTCCCTCCCCCTCTTCCCCACAGCTCACTCTCTTGGCTCTTTCAGACGTCACACATATATCACCTTCCCAACTGCCTTCCCTGAACTCTATCTGAAACTTACTCTGAAATCTCACCCCCTCAAAACGTGCATCACCACCTACAACCTGCACTAGGTCTCTTTCATGTTTATCTTGCTATGGTCTCACCCTGCCTGCCCTCTTCCCCCCAGGAAGACAAGTACCACAAGGGCAAGGATGTTTGCTCCTTCTGTTCCCTGCTCTGTCCTCAGGGTCTAGGACAGTGCCTGACACACAGTAGGCCTTCAGTCATTGAGTGAATGAATGGACAGAAGAGCTGCTGATGTGTCTGGGGCAGGAACGGGGGATGGGGGGAAATTCTATGAGTGCTGAGGCCGTAGATCTTTGACAGTAAGTTCCCCCACCCCACTCTGGGCAGAAAGGTACAGCAAGGGCGTCCAGGAAGTCGCTAAGAACAGGAGGAGGGCAAGGACCAAAAGCAGACACAGAAACAGCCACCCTCCATCCACTCTCCATTGAATGTCCAGCAGCTCTCCGTGCACTGGGCTCTGGGGACACGGTGGTGAATCTGACACTGGCCCCTCATCCCAGGGGCTCCCTCTTCCCCTGGCCCTGCTTCCTCAGCTCCCCCTCCAGGCTGAGCCCAGACAGATGCCCTGAGGAAGTGATGGGGTGACGGTTGGAGGGAGGCATCGGTAGACAAGGGGCAGGGTAGGGGACCTGGGGGCATCCTGAGGACACATGTCCAAGGGGGTTCCACACTCTTTTTGCCCCTCAGAGCCCAGAATCGTGTCAATCAGAAACTTTTGTTCATGACACACTCTATTACCACGGCGTGACCCACGTTTACTGATTTCCAAATGTATTCTTGGTTTAGTAATGTAACAACCAACCGAGAAGGAACCCACTACTCAATGCACACATGAGAACTTGTGCGCTCTTCCCTGCCCCTGCCCTCCCTCCTTAGATCATTACTCCAGGTTTGTCTCTCATTTTCTTCCCCTCCCTCCCTTCTTTCCTTAGCTTGAACACACAATGCATGCCTAAACAATTATCATTTAGTTTGCCTCCTTTAGGATGGTTATAAACAAGGCATCCAATGGTATGCAGTCTTTTGAGATGTGTTTTTTTGCCATGTTATATTACCAGGATTTATCCAAGTTATCATGCAGCCGCAGTCCGTGCGTCTTTCCTTGCCCTGAGTCATTCTCTAGTAAGGGCCACACCGCAGTTTATGTAGCCATTCTTCCTGCGTGGGCCACTCGGGTTGTTCCCAGGTCCCCGTACCTTTATGTTTACTTTTATGAACACTGCTGCTCTGAGCCTCCCGGTCCGCGTCTCCTGGGGCCCAGGCGCACATACCTAGGAGTAGGATTGCTGGGCCAGAGACGTCTGAGTTGTTCAGTTTCACAAGGCTATGCCAGATTGTCTCCCCCGGTAAGGGGGCCGATACGTACGCCTAACGATATCTGAAGTTGCCTCCCTCTGCCTCCCCTCCACGGGTGGTTGTCAGGCTGCTCGATTCTTGCTGATTGCATGGACACAAACGGCGGCACATTGTGGTCTTTCCCAAACTCTGCGTACTTCCTTCCAGTTGTAGTGCCCCATGCCTTGAAAATCTCCCCACCCCCAACACACACTTCTAAGCCTGTGAGGCTTTTCTTTCTCTGCCCCTCCCCTCCTCTCCTGCATCCACACACAGCCCCTCTCCCCTGGTCACCATCACAACCTCCTCAAATCAAATAAATAATGACATGTTCATGAAAATGGGCCAAAGCCTATGCCCGTGACACAGAGAGTGCCTACCTTATCCACAGGTCATCTAGAAGGCATCACTTGGGGGAAAGATGCACCTTACTCTGTGCTTTGGTTTTTATCACATCTTTTCCCCGCATCTGCCCGGTCTTCCTCAACCCCTTCAGCTCACTCACAGAGCCCCTGGCCCTGGCCTGACCACGCCTGACTCATAGAGGCCCTCGCCCTGGTCTGAGCAGGCCTGGCCGAGGCAGGGGATAGAGGGAAGGAGTCAGGCAGGGGCCTGCTCTGTGTGTCTAACATACCTTCTCCGCATCTCAGCTGACTCCTCTGGATGCTCCCACCCCCGCCCCGGAGCTGGACCCCTCCTTTTCCTCTGGCTGCTTGCTGACCCCAAGCACGCCGCAGCACATAGCTAGAAGCAGGCTCCAGGTCTCCTCGCCCTCTCCAGACACTGCGCCGGGCCCCTCAAACTCATGAGAACCCTGCCTTCACTTTGCTGCCCCTGCCCAAGGTGAACCCTCGGTCCCACTTTGTCATCGCGCTCCCCCCACTCCCGCAGGCCTCTCCCCTTCCCCACTCAGTTCCTCCGGCACACACATGGTCTTGCTCAGCTGGTCAGAGCACAAGGGCCTCAATCACTGTCTGCAGAGGTAGCGGGCGCCAGCCATGGGCACAGGCGCTTCTGCTGGGTTGGCACCAAAGGCTCATTAGTCAGATTGCTACAGACATTTCCAAGTTCATTTCCTACTTCCACCTTTGGCTCCTCTCCCTGTCCCCTCCTCCCTGTCAAGTCAAGGATTCTTCTTCCAAGTCCTCTTGATCGAGAGGACCTAGGAGCCTTTAAACTCAGGACTCTAAAAGTTCTCTCTTCAGGTTCAGATCACCGCTCTCTGTTCAGACATTTACATTCCAGCCTCATCGCTCACCTGAACGCTCCCATGTGTGTAAAGAATTGGCACCTAGCCGGTTCCCAGTAAATATTTATCGAATGAATGAATGAGTTGTTTTCCTTTCCTTTCCTGGGTACTGTCCCTAAGGAGTATCTCCTAAACTGCTCCATATGTTAGGCCCACTCCTTGCGCCTTCCTCTCTGATCAACCAGCAGCAAATCCTCCAGCTGTCTCCCTCGGTGGCTCAGGTTTTCTCACTTGTCCATTTCTAAGAGTTCAGTCCCAGGTTGGCCTGAGCTGCCCCATCAGAGATGCAGGATGGCTCAGTGGCTGCGTGTGGGCTTTGCTGTTGGTGCTGGGCCGTGGAAGTAAGGACCAGCCCGCGTGACTTGAGCGACGCATTTGCATTCCACTTCCCTGACATGCCTTCCTCCAGCTCCATCACTCTGCCTCTAAATCACGAGTAATTGCTCAACCTAATTTAATAGACGTGCTGAACGACCGAGTCAAGCGAACACTGCTCTGCTTCCCCAGGGGCAGGCGTGATGGGCATGTTTGGAGTCTCCTGCTCCCTGTGTGAACCCCGGGGAGGAGGCAGCGGCCACGAGGCTGTGGAAGAGGCCCCTGCACGGTCAGGGCTGCCTCAAGGGAGTCTCCGCCCACTCTGGCCGGGGACAGGTATGAACCAGTCCCTGGTAGGCTGCCCCTGCCCTGGATCTGCAAGTCCCTGTCATAGTTCCCCTTTGTCCCCTGACAAGCCCCAGCAGTCACGGTGTTCCTTTAAACCCTCCTCCTCTCTGAGAACCAGTCCCGGCCCCACCAGCCCAGGGACCCTCCCCGGCACCCCCTCCTGCAGTCCAGGCCACAGCGATTCTTCAGACCAGTGATTCCCATGATCACCCTAACTGACCTCTCAGCTGCCCAGGGTCCCCAAGGCCTCCTGACTGGCGGCTGGACTTGCACCCCACCCACCCACTGACTGTGGAGGGGGTTTAGGAGGACACCCCAGATTCCTACCCTTTGGTGCAGACAGGTTGTCACGGCTGCCTCTCCCTCTGATTTCCTGCTGAGCTCGGTTCTGCCCGGCGCCATTCTTCAGGAACGGCTGGCTTCTGCCTCCTGGCCCCCCGGCGCAGCCCTTCTCTTCAGCGTCCTGTAAGCACCACCAACACAAGGCACCTGTGCGCCCTGACTCGACCAGAGGCTGGGAGGGCTTGGGGAGGCATTACGTGTTGGCACGCACAGTGCACAAGCTGGAAGTCCGAGGGACTCTGGCCATTCCTCCCAGGAACCCAGTGTCCCGCCATGTTGCCTGTTTCTTTCTCCCCACAATTCACCTGTTTCCCCCCCCTTTCTTTTTCACTTTCTGGCCTATTCTGGCCATGTCAGCAGACGGGAAGGGCTGCAGTGAGCCCCAACTTTTACTCCCCAAAGGGCCTCGAGGCACTTCCCCAAACAGTGGCGTTTTTTTCCTAAAGTAGAACTCTGCATTTGGGTTTTTAAATAAGTTGTTGTCCTTTAAAATCCCCACCCCCTACATTTTTATTGTGCCTTATCATCCATCCAGCATCTGACAGTCTCATGGAACACCTGCGGGTGCAGAGATGGCCAGGGCATCTCCAAATGGGGAGGAGAATGTGGTGACACAGTTACAGCTGGGGAGATGCTCTGGCAGAGGCCTGAGCAAGGAGCTACAGGGTCCCAGAGGAGGAAACGTCCTGTGTCGTTGGGTTGATCAGGGCAGGTTCCATGCTGGGGCGGGGCGCGGTGGTGGGAGACTGAGCCTCAGGAGGCCCTTGTAAGTTGGAAGAAATGTGTTAGGGAAGCAAGTCCAAGGAGAGAAAACAGCCCAGGCAAAGGTGTGGCGGCAAAGAAGGGCAGGGCACGTTTGCAGCGGGCCGAGCTGTTCCATGTGGCTAGACTGCAGTGTAGAGGGGGTGGGGGTGGAAAGAGAGGCCCACCATGAGGTCGGAGAGGGTGGTAAGTGGGGTAGTGGGGAGGGGTCATAGAGGAGCCTCAAAGGTCCAGCAAAGGAACTGGAAGTCCATTATCTCATTTGTCTTCCAAACTTCCCAATGGAGTGGGAGCCAAGGTGTCAGATGACAAAACCCATTTTACAGATGACAAAACTGAGGCACCGAGACATTACAGTGACTCTCTGTTCCTCTGTCCAGGTAGCTGAAACAGGTTTCACTTGCTCTCGTTAAGGTTTATTTTATTTTAGTAATTAATTAATTTACTCTGGCTAAATCGTTTGGACCTCGTCTGGGTCACACATTCACCCAGCAGGGAAGAGGGATGTCCAGATCCTCCCCGACTGGAAAAAGAAAGGCCTCCAGGCCCCAGGGGGCTCAGGCTAGCCTCAGTGGCCAGTGGGGCACTTGTCTAATCTCGGAAGAAAAGCGGAGGAAAATGGATTACAGAGCCAAACCCCTCAGCATTACAGCCACTGCAGGAAAAGGCTTAACAGCGTCAAGGACTCTAAGGCCCCAAACTCCCTCAGCTTGTCCTCAGCCTCCAGAATCCTTTCAAAGCTGTGCAGAAATGGAGGAGGCCACGGATTATGTCCTCAAATGCTCCGCGAATTGAATGAGGGATTAGCTACTTAACGGAGATTGATTTTAATGATCCAGGCTCACAAATCACCGAGCCTTCTGAGGCTCTGCGGCATATGCTGCTTCCTTCCACGTATCATGTGTACACGTGTGTGCCTACCACGTGTGCACAGACCTGGGCAGATATGGTGTGCACTAATTTCGTGCCTGTGCGCATAGTGGCAAATGTGTATTTGTGTGCACACTCACCTGTGTGCCAGGTGCCTCTTGGTGTGTTTTCTGTTTGTGTCTATTTCTCCCAAGGCCGTCCTCATGCCTGTGGCTCTGCGTTCTGTTGTATGCACACCTCCGTGTATTTGTGTAAGTGTGCGTGTCCGTGTGCCTGTCCACGCAGGTACATGTGCCGCAGACTGTGCAAGTTCTCCGGGCCCCATTCGTGCGTGTGTGTGTGTGGTATGTGTGCTCGGTGCACGTGTGCACCTGTGTGTAGGCTTCTCCGTGCGTGTATATGTGGTCTGTGTGCAGACGAACACTGACCCCATCTTTTGGTTCCTTGAACACATGGCTCTCCTTTCTTCCTCCAGACCTCTGCGAGCACTCCCACGCCCGAGACACACTCTCCTGCTCTTTACCTTCTCATCCAGCTTAAAGGACATACTTCTCGCTATTTTCTCTCACAACGACGCATTATTTTCCTTCAGTGCCCTTATTGCCGTTCGTTATTGCATATTTATTTGTGTGTTAACTTGTCTATTCTTTGTCTCCGTGAGGGCAGGGTTGTCTCTGTAACGCTGCTGTCCTCTGTGCATAGCGTGGTGTCGGGTGTGTAGTAGGTTTTCACCAAGAATTAAGGAACTGATGGATCTATGCTCTCCGTGTGTGTGTGCACACTTCCCCCATACCTCCGAGTAGGGAAGCATGTCTGTCTGGGTGCCCACGCTTGCATGCACAAGTCTGCGTGCAGGTGTGTATGGCAGGGACCCATACATGCACATGTATGTGACTGTGTGTATTAAAAATGGCAGGAGTTTCATTTTTCTGCTCTTCCCTGCCCCACCGGGGATCTCTGAGGTTCCAAATGGACTCCGGGGAAGGGGTGCCCCACACAGCCTGAGAATGGAACACTGTCCTGAAGGCAAGCACAGCAAACCCCCAAAGAGCTGCCCTGCACCCCTGGCTGTGGAGACGTTCCTCTGGAAGACGCCAGGTCTCCGCAGACAGCGGCTGTGGACCCGGGGAAAGGACTGAGCGTGTAAGTGATGAGCTGATGCTACTGTGATTTCTTACAAATATTCACACCCCCTTGGGACCTTGCCTTGAGCTGGGTGCCGGGGTGGGCCCCAGAGAGGTGCTCCCAGGAGCCACAACAGGACAGGTAACACTCAGTCCTTCCATGGCCAGTCATCTGCCCTCCCCACTCCCCACCAGACTCCAAGGAGTTCCAAGGATCAGTGACCAGGACTGCCCCATCCACTGCTGTGCTCTCAATGCCTGGAGGTGCCCGATGGACGCCAGTGAAATGCCTGAATGAATGAGGGCACGGGCAGCCCCGCCCCTGTATGTGCGGAGAAACAACAGCTTCCGCTTGTCTGCCGCCTTCAAGCTTGCAGAGAAGGGCACCGTCTGCTCTGCTGGACGCTCCCTCCCCCATGGCAGTCCCTTCAGGAGTCTCTTTCATCTCTTACAAAAGTAGGAAGGACGTTAAGACAAAACTGGGGGCGAGGCAGCTAATAGAACCACGCGGTGTGCAGGGGCAGAATGCTATAAAAGCCAACGGGGTCAAAAGGCAGCACAGAGACTGACGTCTGCTAATAGGAGGCACTTGGGGAAAACAGCTAACAGGGCGTCGGGACACTGCCAACAGCCCAGACAGAGGGCCTGGGGAGTCCTTTCAGCTAAAATCCCTGAGAAGCCCCCGCCAGCCAGTATCTGGACTAAGGAAGGTGGAACCGCATCCGGAGACTGTCCAGGTCCACCTGCCACGCGGAGCTGCCATTTCCTTCCCTGCAAAATGCAGACGAGAGGACCCACGTGCTAACCGGCTGTCGAGATGAAAGGATCAGAGAGAGGCTGGCAGCTATTAGGCGCTCAGTCCACACCACTTTCCTCTTTCCTTAAAGACAGACGCTGCCACCAGGTAGTTTCTGGTGTGTCTTCCTGTGGTTGGGATTTAGCCGGCTTAAACCCCTATATTAGCTAGCACACAGACTTACCGAGTGCTTCTGTGCCCGACGCTGGGCGGGGACTTCACATTTGACCTCCTTTAGCCGACAGAACAGACCTATTGTTATTCCCATTTAATAGATGGGGATACTGAGTCTTGAGAAGGTGAAGCAGCCTTAGTTCAAGGTCACACAAGCTAGGACTGATAGGAGCTGCTTTGGAGGACCTGCACCAGAGTTTGACCTTCTAACCTGTGTGCTTCACAGCGAATTTACTTAGTGAAGCCACTTTCCCCTGAGCCTCAGGTTCACATTCTGTAAAACAAAGGGGTTGGGTGAGACCACGGGTTTTTAGAATTTAACAGCTGGATCCTTTGATCCAGACAGAGCCCCAGTGTGTGAAATAAATAAAAAGGGAGCTGGCCTGAATGATGTGGCAGAGCCCAGAGCCCTCCCCAACCGGTCTGCTAACCCCTAACCCAACCCCTGAGGCACTTCCAGGACCTAGGGGTGGGGGGGACAGACTTCTAAAAATGCTGGAGCCCTGGCCAGTGTGGCTCAGCTGGTCGGAGCACCATCCCCTAATCAAAAGGTTGCAGGTTCGATTCCTGGTCAGGGCACATACTTAAGGTGCAAGTTCGATTCCCAAACTGGACACATATGGGAGGCCATCAGTCAATGCTTCTCTCTTGCATCGATGTTTTTCTTTCCCCCTCACTTCCTCCTTTTCTCTCTCTCTAAAAAAGCAAATAAGAATATCCTCAGGTGAGGTTAAAAAATTGTTTTCAAATGCTGGAATGGACCATCTCTATGGGCTGGGCCCTGTTAGCTAGACATCCTGTACTAGAGGGTGCAGAGTGTAGGGCCGTTGTTCTGGAAGCAGGAAGAGAATGGTGAAACCATCATCACCCTCCACTCACATTTATAAAAGTGGAAATCAACTGAAAACACTAAGATGATGGGGAAAACTAGCCTGGAGAGTACTGCAAGGGTCCCTGTGTGGATGGAAGCTCCAGGCAGGGGGTGTGGCCTGGGTGGGTGTGGGTAGGAAGCCCATCTTTAATCCCCTGAATAGGGGGCTCTCCAGCCTTTCTAGGGCATGACCGGGAACCAGCTCCCGGCCTGATTAGAGAGCCTTTGTTTAAAGTCCTGATATGGGCAGGTTCTCGGGGCAAATTATGCATCCGTTTGCCAGTGAAGATTCAAAATTGTAAAATAATTGTGGTAGTAAAATTATTCACAAATCCATGCAGGCCCAGGGCTTATGGAAGGAGGTCAGATTTACCCAGAGCACATGGTGACATAATTCAGACTAAACAGATAAGCTTGTTCCACTCCTGACAGAACCAATTCCCCAGAGGCTTCTGGGTAATGCCAGGCCAATTACATACCAGCCCAGGCAAGGGAAGACACATCACCACTGAGGGTGACACGCAGTGACAAGGGGCAGATCACATCTGAAGGGAAGGGTCTCCATAATACCTGAGCCAGCACAAGTGGCCAGGGGCTTTGGGCATCCTTGTTCTTGAGCCAGGAGGCCACATGGACAATGAATGGGGTGCCCAGGAGAGGACCAAGTTGTGCCTAGATCTGAAATCAGCCAGACAATCAGCTGGCCAGAACATCACCCAAACCACTCTGGGTCCACAGAGGAGGCCAAGGTATCCTCCAAGTGACAAATTAGGCCCTGCCCCTTCTGTGGGCTGCACCCACCGGGACTGGATCGGGTGCCTCATTCAGGTGGGTCACGATGGTTTTGTCAATACCTCCACATCCCCACGCCATGTCTTTGTATGAATAGTCTTTTTTTTTGTCGATTCAGGTTGCTTTATGTGGCATGTTCCCAACGAGCAGGTGTTCGTTTGTTGTTTATATTCCCCGTAATAGTTTCTTTCATTCTTATCAAACAAAGCTGGTCATAATAGCTAACATTTGTTGAATGCTGTGCTAGGAATTTTATAAACATTATTTCATTTTAACTCTCTCAAGCAGTCATTCTCAAATTTTAGCACGATTAGGAATTGCCTAGAGAGCTCCTAAGTCACGGGCTGGGGGACCCCGGACCCAGCGTTTCTGACTCAGGAGGTCCAGGGTATGGCCTGAGAATGTGCATTCTCACCATTTCCCCGGTAATTCTGATGCTCTTGGTCCCAGGACTAGTCTTTGAAAACACTGGGCTAAAGAAAAGTGGGCACAGTAAAGCTTAAGAGGCAGTGTTGTGCTCTTCCTGCCACCAGCTTACCTGAGCTCAGATCCTGAACCCCTTCACGTCCTGGCTGTGGGGCTTTGGGCAAGTTGCTTTACCACTCTGTGCCTCAGTTTCTTCATGTGTAGAAGGGGCATAGTAATGGCAACTCCCTCACAGGGCTATTACCAAGAGCAAACCAATTAGTACACACAAAGCTCTTAGAGGAGTGCCTGGCACGTGGTACACACCTGAGACACGTGAGCTAACCCTGTTAATTGTTCATGCAGGCAGTGAATGGACGCTTCATCTATCTAGCGTCTGTGGCCCTACCATGACACTGCCTGGTGAAGTTGGGGCTGGTGACCTCTGGCAGGAGACCTCAGCAAGGGCAGCAACCTCCAGAGGCAGCATGGGGGTGAGAGAGGAGTCCCAGGCCTGGGTTCTAGCACGGCTGCTAGCTGCTGGGAAAATCAGGTCTCCCCTCCGAGCCTGAGTTCTCTCATCGGATAAAATTGGGGCCTGCTTTTGGGGAGCTTGTGCTCCAGGCGGATAAATATTTTCAGCCCAGTGGTGGAGACAGATCATAAAGGATTCTGACTGCTAGGGAATCAGGGCTCAGGCCCAAGCATCAAAGCAGCTTGAACTTTCCCACCAACGGACCTTAGTAGGAGGCAGCATGGCTCAGAGCCAGGTGGATTCTCTGAAATCTTCTGTTTGAATCTTATACACGCACACATCCTTTATATTTTACTCCCTAATATTGCCATGTTTGTTTGCACGTGAAGATAACATTTTTTTCCCTGAATCTTCTAATAAAATTGGCATCTGGGAACCGTGTATCGTGTTTGCCTGGGGCTTCAGCTCCTCCTTGGTACGCATCTGACAACATCTGTGGAGGGCTCAGCCACAGGAGATGGATCAAACGCTCAGACTTGGAGACCCAGCCAGGCTGTGTCCTCCCCAGAATAATCTCCGAAGCCCCAGCCTCATACGGATGGTGCCAGTCCACGGGCCAGGGGGTTCTGTCCCTCTCACCCAGGGGACAGGCCATCAGCCCCGCATTGCCTGCGGTTCCTGTTCATGGAGAGATTTTACATCAAGTGCTTTTCATTCAGAATTGTAAGCTTTAATATGTTTTACAGGAAGCCCTTTTATGTGCCAATAAAAACCGAGCGATTATAGCAGACGATGAAAAAGCAGCGAATGCCTCGGAGCTGCTGTGTGTTTAGAAAGTGCAGGTACATTTCCCCCGAGAACAGCACGATTGGGCCCTTTGTCGTTCATTTCGGAATCAGGCAGAGAGGAGCTCCTGTCAAAGGCAGAGCTTTACACAGTCACCCGCACATGTGTGTGTGTGGGTGTGTGAAAACAAGAGGGAGAACACAGCCCAAACAACCCTCTCTGACTCTACTAGTTTAATAGCTTCCTTTCTTCTTGGTAGAAGAAGGGATGGACATAAGCCAGGGGCAGTGGTTCTGGCCACCAAGGGCAATTAACTCAGCATTTTAATGACTAGTCTTCCGCAGACTCCAAAACCTTCCCCATTTCTAGAATCAACAAAAGCCAGTGTTGAAGAGACCTTGAAAGGTCACCCCCTCCTCTGTGAGCACAGTGGGAACCTCTCCAGTTCTTAAGGAGGAAGGTGGAGTCCTTGTACCTTCCGTAGGAAGCCACTGTGGGGGTGAATCTCCTCCCACTGCCCTGACGACAGGAGACCTGGGTGCCTTGTGAACGAGGGTCATAGTGCACATGGAGCTGCCATGCTCAGTCCCAAATGCTGAGCCTGGTCAGATAGCCAGAAGGCAAGGCCACTGCCAGGAGCCACGCAGGGCTGGAGAGACCCCATGCTGTCCTCAAAAGTGTACATTCCTCCTCCCAGTGTCCAGTTAGCCTGGCTGGGCACTAAGGAAAAGGTCAGGATGGGCACTGGATTTCATAAGGCATAGGCTAAAAGCTTTAGTTCTGACTTTTAACTTGCAGTGCCAGCACAGGTGGAAGCCCAGAATAGGCATGGAGTAGAGTGACGTAGAGGGTGGGCCAGGTGTAGCCTTCTTGGGCTCTAACCTTGGCTTGACCACTCACCACCATGAGATCTTAGGCAGTGGTTCCCACCTGGGGGTGATTTCGCCCCTCAGGAGCAATATCTGGAGACATTTCTGGCTGTCACAACTGACGGGGTAGTGGGTGCTACTGGCATCTAGTGAGCAGAGGCCAGAGATGCTATTCAACACCCTACGATGCCCAGGACAGCCCCCACAACAGAGAAGTATCAGCCCAAAATATCAATGGTGATGAGGTTGAAAAACCTTGCCTTAGGCAAATTTCTGAACACTTCTGTGCCTTGGTTTTCTAATCTCTGCAGTGTGGGTGGCACTAACAATACTGTCCTCATAGGGCTGTTGTGAGGATTAAATGAACTAATGTAAATAAAGTGCTTAGAACAGCACCCGGCACAGAAATAGCACTACAAATGTATGCTATTAATGCTGTGATTGTCACCCAGGACACTAGAAGGAGCTGGGGCTAAGGGAGGGAGCCCAGCAGAGTCTGTGCAAGAACAGAGGTCCAAGGGCAAACATGAGGGGAGGGGACAAAGGCAAGGTTGAATTCAGTGTCCTAGAGTTGAAAGTTCAGAGCTGGGGAGGCAAGATGAAGAGGAAATGGGATGAGGGAGAATAGTTCTGAGCAGCTGCCTCGAATCCCCTCTGGAATTCGAGGGTTCGCTCAGCGTAGGGCAGACAGCCAGGGCTGGGCAGGCGGGCAGGATGGCCCCCCGCAGTCCATGCTGCAGCAGTTTGTGCTCACTCTCTTTCTTCCCTGCCTGCCCCATGCCCACCCCTACTTGCCCAATGAGAGCTCCTGTGGGCACAGGATGGTCTTTGGCCTCTTGCACTAGGCAGAAAATGGGGACGTGAAGCCTTGAAGCGGCTCAAGCTCTTATTCCAGGGAGCACAAGACTTGGTGTTGGGCCCTGTAATGGTTTGAATTGTGGACACCCCACCCCCAAATATACGTTTGCCTGGAACCTTCTAATGTGTCTTTATGTGGAATAAGCGTCTTTGCAGATGTAATGAAGGAAGAATGTCAACCTGAGATCATCATCCTAGATTGGGGTGGACCCTAAATCTGGCAGCAGTGTCTTTATAAGAGATGGAAAAAAGACAGAGATACAGGGAGGGGAAGGTTGTGTGTCAACAAGGCAGAGATTGGAGGGATGCAGCTACAAGCCAAGGACCCCCAAGGACGGCCGGCAGCACCCAGAGACTACGAGAGGCAGGGAACAGATTCTCCCTCAGAGGTTCTGGAAGGAACCCACCCTGCCCACACCTTGATTTGGGAGCTCTGGCTTCCAGAACTGTGAGAAAATAAATTTCTGCTGGCAGAAGCTACCAGGTTTGTGGTAACTGGTTACAGCAGACCAAGGAAACAAATATCATTCCCAAGACAGAAAGGCCTGAAGGCCAACAGGCAACTGCAGACTAGGCAGCTGGGCAGAGAGCTCAGAGGTTGGATCTGGCCCAAGGTCACCTTTCAGGGCCTGGGACAAAGCTTTCAGCATCTTGTCCTGGGATAACTGCCCCATAACAGGGACCTTTTCTTCCACGAATCCCAGAACTCTCCACACTTGGCAAGATCCAGGTCTCTGGACCAGTTAACAAGGCCACGGGACGGTCAGGTTAAGGCAGCATAAACAACCAAGTGCATGGGAAGAAAAGAGAGGAAAAAATGAAGTACAACTGAAGCTTTATTAATTGTCCGAGCTACTTAGCAGTAGGGGTTGAAAAGAAGTATTTAGCTGTTGAAGGAAGAAATGGAAAACTCTGGTCTTTCATTAATCTCACGGCCCTCCGTGTCAGACGCCCATTGTCAGGGCGGGCACAAAGCCTGCCCGTTGGCGGCAGAAATGCTAAGGGCCAACCGCGTGGGGATGCACAGGCCCGAGAGAGAACGGTTCAATATTGAAAGTGTTTTCTCCGCAGCCAGAGGTGCCCATTTCCAGTCCTTTTCAATTTGTACACTTTTCTCCAATGACTCCTCGAGGGTAATTACAGTTCTTTTCACAAATGAAGTATGGGAGATACGAGAGAGAGGCGAAGCTGTCAATAGTCTGGCAGGGATGCGCGGTCTGTCTCCCTGAGACAGAGAAAGCATGGATCCTCCTTCCTGAGGGACTCCGAGTGAGTGTGAATGGAATGCACCCCAGGAGGGAGGCCGGGGTGAAATTGCCTTCACCTTCTAGGGGCCCGGCTGGTGCAGGAGAGGAGGTTCTGAGCCCTGGGGAGGCAGCTGATACAAGAGATTCATCCATCCCACCCCTTGCCCCAGTGCCCAAGTAAGTGTTTGAGGGCTTGTATTTTTTTTGTATTTTCCTTCCTAGATGCGTGACCCAACGGTCCCAGCCTCAGGCAGCATGAGGAGCTTCCATGGCCCAGGAGCCTGCTTTTCTCTCAGTGCCTTGAAGATGCCAAAAGGCACCTGTTTGCAAACAGGTGCACAGTCCGCAGCAGCAGGAGACTAAGGAGATACTGCTGAGGAGGTAGGATCAAACAGTCATCTTCAGGCTGGACCAGGAGACTGAGATTTACAAGCTCACATGTCCTAAGTATAAACGTGCAGTATTTCCCCTGGCTTCCAAACAGCTGCTGGCTTACAGCAGCCCCTACCACGTAGCTCTCGGGCCGTGCGCTGAGTGTGTTCACCGTCAATCCGCTCTCTGCCACGGGTACCAACAACAACACACACTTTCCAAGCACATTCTTCATGCCAGGCATCACACTCGGTGCTTTACAGCAATGTCCCCTTTGATCCTGACAATGGCCCTATGAGATACAGACCATCATTATGCCTAGTTTGCAGACGAGGCAACTAATGCAGAGAGCAATTCAGCAACTTTTCCCAGGACCACACTTAGAAAGTGGAAGCAAGATTTGAGTTAGGGACAAATACAGACAAGCTGGCTGCAAAACCCATTGCTCAAGCTGCTCCGAACTGCCCAAAAAGACTACTTAAACTTGGACTGCTTCAGCAGAAACCTAACACCTATCCAAAGGAAGGGTGCCCTGCTCTGCCCTGCTCAAGCCACAGCACATCAGGGTGGGATCTCAGGCCTAGGCACCATGCTTCTGGAAAGACATGGACAGTTGAGGACATGAAGAGTAAAGCATGTAAACCCCCCCCTCTGACTGTCCCTGAGGGCCCTCATTCCCGCCGTGCAGGCCCTTGACTTTCTTGAGATCTCCACTCTCTGAACTCTCCTAATTGTCTCAGTCCATCAGCTCCTCTCAGTTCCCTTCCCTGCCCACCAGCAATGCCACCACCATCCAGTCTTGCCAACACGCTCAACCTCCTTGTCCTGTTTTCCCAACCCATCCAGCAAAGTGTCAAGCCTGGTGTAATCCAGTGATTCTTTTCCTTCTCTTAAGTGCTTGGGTTTCTTAGGGGAGCAAGATTGGAAAAATATTACACTGTGGTCTGGGAGACATGACCAGTTCATAGGCTCCACTGGGCTGGACTTTCAGCCCTGCCAGCCAGGACCTTCTACACATCAGCTTCCTCTATGGCTCCCCCACCCACCCTGTGTGGCCCTTTTCCTTTGTCCCTTCTAGACAAGCCTCCTCACCTCAGGCCACAGTCCTTACCTTCACCATATGACCTGACCTCCACAGGAGAGAAAAATGCCAATTTATGGAGATGGGAGATAATTTGTCCACTTATTGAGCCAATCTTTTCTTAAACGGCTTTATGAGTGTATTCACAGAGATGTGCAACCACCACCACATTCTGATCTTGGAGCATTTCCATCGTCACTTCAGAAAGAAATCCTGGGCCCGTTTGTGATCACTCTCCATTCCCAACCCCTGCCCCAGGCAACCATTAATCTGTTTTCTGTCTCTCTAGATTTGTCTTTTCTGGATATTTCATACAAATGGAGTCATGTAATGTGTGCCCTCTTGTGTCTGACTTTTTTCACACAGCATGATGTTTCCAAGGTCCAACCATGTTGTAGTGTGTCACTGTAGCTAGCTCCTTTAATGGCGGGATAGCGTGCCGTTGTAGGGGTACAATGCATTTGTTTATGTATCCACCAGTTGATGGACCTTCGGTTGTTTCAACTTGTTGGCTATTATGAATAACGCTGCTACAAACATTTGCATGCATGTCTTTGTACGGAAAGATATTTCTATTTCTCTTGGATAGATACCTAGGATATTGGTCCAATCTTACAAGTGAATCTGGACCCTTGCCTCCTCCTCTCCAGCATCAAAGACTGAGTGTCTCTTCTCCAGTTATAGGAAAACTCTTCAGCTGTGCTCCACATCCCCAATTGCCTTGGGGATCTTGTCTAGCAGTCTTCTCTTCTCTCTCATCACGATCATTCTCCTCCATACAGTGGGTGTAACAATAAAACCCTCCTCATCGTGTTTTTGTGAGAATCAAATGAGTTAATGCACACTAAGGTGGACAGACTCTAGGGTGACACCCTTGATGCCCCACCTTCTGCTGTTCAGGCCTTTGTGTAATTCCCTCCCCTGGTATGGGCATAACCTGTGACTTGCTTCTAACCAATTGAATATGGCAAAGATGGCAGAATGTCACTCCCATGATTATGTCACTTTAAGACTCTTTCTTAGAAGATGGAGATGCAGACTCTCCTTGATACCTTAAAGATGTAAGCAGCCATATTGGAAGAGCCGCATTCGGAGGCTCTGGGCATCCTCTAGGGACTGTAGCAATTGTAAGGGGCCTGTAGGACCTGTAGGTCCTAGGACCTCTAGGGAAGCCTCTAGCCAACAGCCAACAAGAGGGCCAGGCCCTCAGAGCCACAACCACAAGGAAGTGAATTCTGCCAACAATATGGGTGAGCTTAGAGGTGAATTCTTCTTCAGCTAAGCTTCAGATGAGAATTCAGCCCATCTGACACCTTGACTGTGGGCTGTGAGGCCCAATGTAGAGGACCCAACAAAGCCATGGCAGGACTTCTGACCCACAAAAACTGTAAGATAATAAATATGCACTGTTGTAACCTGCTAAACTTGTGGTAATTTGCTACATAGCAATAAAAAAATGAGCTTAGAAGAGAGCCTGGCACAGCCAGCAGCCTATGATGTCAGCTGGCACTCAGATGACCAGTTTTCCCTTAGATTCTAACCAAACAAAGCCCATTCCAAAAAAACCAATGGGACAAGTGAGATTTTTCATTCCTAACAAATTTCTCCCAAGAATTTTCTGTAGTCCTTTCTTGTTCTTCTATTCACTCCCATTTTTCTGAAATTTAATGTCTTTACTTCCTTTACTCCACTGAAGCTGTTCTCTTCAAGGTCACCAATAAACTCGTAGTTACTGAATCTGATGGGTAGCATGGGTGCATCCTGGACTTGACTTTGTGGCCTCTGATGTTGGTGACTGAAGTGGCTTAGAGCTTTCTCCGAGGAATCTAACTGAATCTAAAGCTCTTTCAGGATGACCCAAGAGTGGTCAGATCCTGACAGACTGACTCCTGGCAACATTCACTCACTCACTCACTCATTCATTCATTCATTCATCCACTGACACACCTGCACACTTTAGGGTGCTGAAGGTTCAGTACTAAAGTACTCAATAATATAGGCACAGTCCCTGCTCTCAATGGACATTACATTCTGGGCATCAGGGCACAAATTAAAATAAGTCAATGAATAGACAAGTAGTAAAATTTCAGAGAGTAGTAAAATTTCAGAGAGTAGTAAAGATTATAATGACAATAAGACAGGGTAAAGTGATAGAGAATGCTACATAAAAGGGCTATATTAGACTAGCTGACTGCAGAGGAATTCTCTAAGGAGGTGACATTTCAGCTGGTGTCCGAATGAACATAAGGAGCCAGCCATGGGAAGATCTGGGGGGAGATCATTCTAGGCCAGGGGAATAGCCAATGAATACAAAGGTTCTGAAGTGGGAAAAATCCTGGTGTGCCCAAGGAACAGACAGAAGGTCAGTGTGGCCAGAACAGAGCTGAGAGAGCAGGTAAGTGGTGGGAGACAAAGCCAGGAACATCATCAGGGCCAGACCACATGGGGCCCTGGAGATTATGGTGGGGAGACTACATTTTATTCCGAGTGCAACAGTGTATCAGTAGAGGTTTGAAGCAGGTGAGTCACTGGTGTGATTTTTGTTTTATGAAGATCACTCTGATTGCTACATGGAGAATAAATTATAGGGAGGCAAGGGACAAAGCAAAAACTAGTTGGATGGCTATTGTTGGGGGGAGGAGGGAAGAAATCATGGGGTTTTGTATGGAGTGATAGAGGTCAGGTTTCCCAGTAGGCAGGCTGAAATTATGTGATTGTCAGGCACATAATTTATTGAGGAGTACACTCAGGACCAACACCTGTGAGGACATTAAAAAAGCAGGATCAGGCAGAAGGAGAAATCAAACTGCAATGAAGTTGCAACATTGCTCTCAGCCCCACCCAAGGGAAGCTCCAGAGCTGGGAGAGCCCCTCAGAGCTGTTTTCAACCAAAGCAAAGTGTTCAGGTCCTCACCCTCTAGTATCAATCAGTCACTGGATGTGGGCTGTGGGCCTAAGGAGTGGACATAGCTCAGGCAAGGAGGCTCTCTTCAGCTGAGAGGAATTCCTGGAGGACTCAGCAGCCAGGGGAATGAGTGTCTGGACACACCACAGCGCCTACTATGGGTGGCAGCTGTAGAAATGTAGAAAACTGAACAGAGTCAGAATATCATTTCTAAATAGAACCAATAGAACTTATAGTTGGCCTGCATGTAAGAGAGAAGAGCATGGGAAAAATCAAATGTGACTCTAAGTGTCTGGGTTGAGCCCTGGGGTGATTTCATGCTGTTTCCTGAGATGGGGCACAGATTTTTGTGAAGAAATTAAGAGTTCACTTCTGGCCATGTGTTGTCTGGGAGACCTGATAGACATCCATGGGATGCTGTCAATGATGCAGTGGGACAGATGAGTCAGGGGGCTCAATGGAGGTCAAGGCTGAAGCCATGTAGTTTGAAGACCTGTCAGTCCTCCAACAAATAGAGGATGAGGAACCTGGAAAAGATACTGAAGAGAGGTCCATGAGTATAAAGGAAAAAAGGAGAGTGGATGTCCCAGCAGCTGAGAGAGGAGCTCTTTTAAGGAAGAGGGAGGAGTCGTCAGGACTGAGAGCCAATGAGAAGCGACTGTTGGATTTGGCAAGATGGAGATCACTGGTAACTTTGACAAGAACAGTTTTGGTGGAACGTAAATGGTAGCTCAAGTAGAAAAGATCAAGGGGAGAATCAGAATTGGAGAAGTGATTATAACTGTAGGCAATTGTTTGTTCAGAATGTTTTGCTGGGCAGAGAAGCAGGGCAATGGGAAAATACCTGGAGGGAGAGGTCTGGTCAATGAAAGGTTTTTAAAAGATGGGTTGTTCCAGAACATGCACATATGCAGTGGAGGAATATCTAGTAGGGATTGAGGGGATGGAAGCAGCAGAGGCCTTCAGAAGGTGAGTTGGGATGGAGTCTGAGGCATAAAAGGGGAGTTGGACATGATAGACCTTCACCTATGTAATAGAAGGGAAGATACTGAGTATAGATTTAGATACCAGGTATCAGCAGGTTTGTATACTGGGTGGGGGAGAGGTGAGGCAGTTTCATGTTGTCAATGAAGTATGAGACCAGGTGAGGAAAATAAAGGGCACACAGAGGATTTGATGAACAGCTTGAGATATAAACCAAAATTCCAACTTCTACGTCTCCACTGGGAAAGGCTGGGCTCAGGACCTGGCATTTGAGGGGCAGATCTACCTGGGCACTGAAAGGTGCATGGTGAACAGACTCAGAACAGAGGCTGGCTGCATGAAGGGACTAGAGGCCACCTTGGCCTTCTGCATCCAGCCATCTTCTCTTGAGATGGTCTTGCCATTCAGACTAGAGAACTCAAAGTTTTACAGCTTAAGCCCTCTGTGTCTGTCCTTAGGGACACAATTTTCTGAGAGTGAAGGCCAAGGTTTTCTCCCTTCTAGTCATCCGTGGGATGGGCACTGCCCATCTTTGCTCTGGGGACTCTCACTTCCTTCTGCTCTGTGACCAATTTTTTTCCGACCAACACATTCTTATTTTAGATTTGCTAGACATACAAAATAAGCTACAGTCCAGTACTCCTGGTCCCCAAACTATTTTTCATTTTTAGGTGACCCAGCATATCTCTGCTCCAGTCCATTGATTCAAACAGACTCTCAGAGGCTTATCTGTTTCCCTCATTTCTGAGTTCCCCAGTGCTGCTCTCAGACAGAATTAGCCTCTCCCCACTTTCCAGCATTCGTTCTCCTTTTGCCCAGTGTCCCCCTCTTTTCTTTCTTTTTTATTTATTTTTTGCCTTCCTTTCAGAGCATGCCTTCTCACCTCTGCCAAGGTCTTCTCTCCCCTCAGGCATTGGATTGGCATAGCTGGGATCCTGCCTTCATATATCTTTTCTTCTGAACTTGGTACACTCTTCTCTGGGTTCTCTTGACTTCCATGGTGTTCACTGATGATCTGATGAATTTTGAATTATTATCGCCCACATAGAGTCCTCTCCAGAGTTATAGACTGACTGGTACATCCATTACCGCCATTTAATGTTTTTTATATACAAGTCAAGGGTCACCTCTGTACGGAAACCCTTCCTGAATACCCAGAACTCTATTCCCTATACAGATTTCAATCTTAGCATCTTGTAATACAATTTTTTAATTGATTTTTAGACACATTTGGGCTCACTGCTAAATTAAGCAAGACATTCTGATAGTTTCCCTATATCCATTGTCCCCCCACACATACACAGCCTCCCCCATGTCAACATCCCCCACAAAAGTGAGGCCTTTGGAACAATCCATAAACCTACATTGACACATCAGCAGCACCCAAAGCCCGCAGTTTACATCAGGGGTCATTCTTGGTGCTGTACAGTCTGTGGGTTTGGGCAAATGTATAAAGCCATGTATCAACCACTGTTATATCACACATAGTAGTTTCACTGCCTAAAACTCCCCTGTTCCCCTGCTATTTATTCCTCCCTTGCCCCCAACCCCTGGCAACCACTGATCTTTTTACTGTTTCCATAGTTTTGCCTTGTCTATAATATCAAACAGCTGGAATCATAGGGAATGTGGCCTTTTCAGATTGGCTTCTTTCACTTAGGAATATGCATTTAAGGTTCCTCCATTTCTTTTCACGGCTTGATAGCTCATTTATTTTTAGCACTGAAAATTTTTCCATTTTGTGGATATACCACAGTTTGCTGATTCATTTACCCACTGAAAAAAGTTAAGTGTAAAACTTTTTACATATGTCAGTTTACATATCTGGTCTTCTCTACTAGATAGCAAGTGTATGTAGGGAGTTTTCTCCTTGCCCTTCAAGAATGGGGTAACCAAGATTTCATAAACTAGGCACCTAATAAAGTGCCTGGTACATAGTTGATCCTCAATAAAAGCCTGAGCATAAATGAACAAACAAGTCAGCGAATAGTATCCCACTGGCATCTACAATTCCGTATACTCAAAGCTAACTGTAATTTCTCCTTCTAACCCCCCGCAAACACTCCCACAAGGGATCAAGATACTCTTTGCAGACTTTCTGTCTCCTAGAACCCACCTGGGACACAATTTTGAAGATACTCTGGTTTCTTCTTTCTCCCTCACTTCCCATGTCTAATCTCCCCCTGGTTCTATTGATTTTACCCTTGAATGACTATCAAATTATCCCCCAATGTACCATATCCTTTACCATGGCTGAAGTTCAGATCCTACTCATTTCTCACCTGGACTCTTCCAATAGCTCCCCCACCCCGGCCAGGGCAATCTCCATACTGCCCACCTAAGTGGTCCTCCTAAGATATCCCCTCTCCTACTTACAATTCAGCAGTAAGCCCTCACGCCTTTGGGATTACAATGGAACCCCTTACAAAAACATTTCAAAGCTGCTTATGATTTAGCCCCTGAAATGGCAAATGCAAAGCTCTCAGCACAGTGCCCAGAACAGAAAAAGCGCAATAAGTGTTCACATGATTGCCATTATTACGATATAGCCTAGAGATGAAAAGAATTGGGGCGGACATGAGAATGGCCATCAAGTGTCTGACTGCTGGGCATATGAAATATGCATCAGACCCTTTCTGTCTTGTCCCAAGAGACAGATTTGGACTGATTGGGTGGAGGCTGCTAAGAGACAAGTGTTATTTTAATTGAAAAGAGACCTTTCTAACATCCAAAATCATCCAAGAATCAGAAGGAAGTGAACACCCCTGTACTGGAGGGGTGTGATTGGCCGCTGAGAAGTTTTTGAATCCTGGTGGAGTTGTTCACTGGATTCCCAAAGCCCAGGCAGTTTACAAGGGGATGCAAGCATCATGGGTAGGAGTGTGGAACCACAAGACCTTATAGGCACTTCCAACCATGGATTCTGTGAGATGGTGGAGAGAGCCCTGCCCAGCTCAGCTTCACAAGCACACGCTTCCTGCCCACACCAAGCCCTGCTTCTCACATCCTTCTGACCCTCCATTCCCATTGCCATCACTCCTTCTCTCTAGCCTTGGCTGTTTCAATAGCCTACTGATGGCTCTCTGAGCCAGTCCCCTCCCCTCAGGCCATTCTATCTCACATCACCCTTAAAAAGTGATCTTTTTTTTTAAAGTATATTTTGTTGATTATGTTATTACAGTTGTCCTATTTTTTTCTCCCCTTTATCCAAGTCCACCCATTACCCTCCTTCCTACAGCATTCCACCCACTAAGTTCATGTCCATGGGTCATACATACAAATTCTTTGGCTTCTCCATTTCCTATATTATTCTTAACCTCCGTCTGTATATTTTGTACCTGCCAATTATGCTTCTTATTCCCTGTACGTTTTTCCCCCATTCTCACCCCACCCCCTTCCTGCTGATAACCCTCCCTGTGATCTCCATTTCTGTGATTCTGTTCCTCTTCTAGTTGTTTGCTTAGTTTGTGTTTGTTTTTGTTTTTAGGTTCACTTATTGATAGTTGTAAACTTGTTGTCATTTTACTGTTCATAATTTTGATCTTCTTTTTCTTAGATAATGCCCTTTAACCTTTCATATAATGGCTTGGTGATAATGAACTCCTTTAATTTACCTTATCTGTGAAGCACTTTATCTGCTCTTCCATCCTAAAGGATAGCTTTGCTGGATAGAGTAATCTAGGTTGTAGGTCCTTGCTTTTCATCATTTTGAATATTTCTTTCTAGCCATTGCTTGCCTGTAAGGTTTCTTTTGAGAAATGAGCTGATGATCTTATGGGAACTCTTTTGTAGGTAACTCCTTTTCTCTTGCTGCTTTTAAGATTCTCTCCTTATCTTTAATCTTGGGTAATTTAATTATGATGTGTCTTGATGTGTTTCTCCTTGGGTCCAACTTCTTTGGGACTCTCTGAGCTCCCTGGACTTGCATGTCTATTTCCTTTGCCAGATTGGGGAAGTTCTCCTTTATTATTTTTTCAAATAAGTTCTCAATTTCTTGCTCTTCCTCTTCTCCTCCTGGCACCCCTATGATTCTGATGTTGGAACATTCAAAGTTGTCCGAGAGGTTTCTAAGCCTTTCCTCATTTTTCTGAATTCTTGTTTCTTCATTCTGTTCTGGTCAAATGTTTATTTCTCCCTTCTGTTCCAAACTGTTGATTTGAGTTCTGGTTTCCTTCCCTCACCATTGGTTCCCTATATATTTTTCTTTATTTCACTTTGTATAGCCTTCACTTCTTCCTTTATTTTGTGACCGTACTCAACCATTTCTGTGAGCATCCTGACTACCAGTGTTTTGAACTCTGATAGGTTGGCTACCTCTTCGTCACTTAGTTCTTTTTCTGGAGTTTTGATCTGTTCTTTCATTTGGGCCATATTTCTTTGTCTTGGCACACCTGTTACATTGTAAGGGTTGGAATCTTAGGTATTAGCCTGGGCAGGGCAACCCACTTCACTGCGTTTGTGGCACTATATGTGGGGGAGGGGTCAGAGAGGGAACAGTGCCACTTGCTTGGCTCTTGCCCTGCTTCCAGTGACTTCCCTCACTTCCCACAAGTGGATCGTGTCCTTTCAGGTGCTGATTCCCGAGTGTGTGGGCTTGTGTACATTCTAGGACCCTGTGGGTCTCTCCAATGGACTCTCCTGTGAGACTGGGAGTTTCTCCCGCTGCTGCAACCCCACAGGTTTTTACAGCCAGAGATTTTGAGGCTTTAGTTTCCTGCACTGGAGCCCTGGGTTGTGTTGTCTGTCTCACTCCCCAGTTGTTCCTCCCAGCTTATCCACACGCAAATGTGGGATATCTCAGTCTGCCAGCCGCCACCTAGCCACAAGTCCTCTCTGCCCCTCCCATCAGTCTGGGTGAATGTTTCTTCTTTGACTCCTTGGTTGTCAGACTTCCACACAGTTTGATTTTTTGGCAGTTCTGGTTGTTTTTTGTTTTAAGTTGGCTGTTATCCTTCTTTTGGTTGTGCGAGGAAGCAAAGCATATTTACCTATGCCTCCATCTTGGCTGGAAGCCCCCAAAGTGATATTCTTAAGGCAACTGCATGACCTCTAGGGTCCGATAGACTCATATCTGAATCCCAGCTCTACCACTTACTATCTGTCTGACTTTGGGCAAATCAGTTGTCTCTTCAGGCCCCAGTTTCCTAACCTGTAAATTGAGGATGATCATGCTGACCTTGAAGAATAGTCATGAGGACAGAATGATAGTGGTGACATCTCTAGCCAAGTACTGAACCCACTATGGCTTCAGCACAATATGGTTCTGGTATATATTCCCACCCACCCTGCCTTGCTCCAGCCCACTCACTGCCCCTAGCCCACCATGTACATCGGGTCACCGAACATCTGTCAAGGTCATTCCCACAGGCGGGGTCACTGCTCACCCACTTCAGCATTTTTGAAATCCCTGCTCATTTCTTCAGGGATAACTAAACCCCGTTTCTCCGGTGAGCTTTTCACCTGCAGATCCCATTAGAATGAATTGTCCCCACACGTTCACTCCTGCAGCATTTTGCTCATGTCCCCATCAGAGCAACTGCCTGTTTCTGGGTCTGGTTCCCTTCGGATCAGCTCATTCAGGACAAGAACCTTGTCTAGTTTATTGCTACATTCTTCATCAACCTAGTGCATGGGAGGTATCATTCAAGGGAAGGGAAGATTTTAAAATAGCTTGAACATAAAGACTGTCAATAAATGTTAGCAAAACAAGTGACTAGGTGGGAAAGAAAAGCAGTTAATCAAACCTCACCTATTACCCCAGCAGCCTTCAGTCTGCTTCCACTGAGGCCCTGGGGTGGGCGGTCTTTGGGAAGCCATGGCTGTGCAGGTAGGTTTACTACTCACCTTTCATACTGGGTTTACCACTCGGTAGGGAAACTTCATCTCCAGAATTCCCCAAAGGAGCCCCTTTCCCTAAATCTTCAACCCCAAAGGCTCTTCTCATTGAAAATTTCTGAAGACAGGAAACAGAGGCTTCCAGCTGATCCTTCTCTGATCAGGCGCCTCCTACCCTGAAGATCAAAAGCTCCACCTGGATGCCTGAGCCTCTCTGCAGAGCAATCCCACTTCCTAGGCTCTACGTCCTGGAGCAGGAGGCAGCCTGAGAAGCTCTTTAGACTGAGGGCTGGCCCTGGGATCCCTGTCACCTGCTGAGAAGCTTGATGGTTGCAATGCAAACCACCAAGGGTGCTATAAAGGGGGAAGGCAAGGAGGGTGGCCAGACCCAGTCTAGCCAAGCCCAGCCTGAAACAGCCCAGCCAAGATCTGGAGCATGGGCCAGAGCTTATGTCCGTTCCAAGAGAATGGTGCCCAGAGCTCAGAGCCATGCCAGGCTTATATATACATGCATATATATGCTCATATATATACATATATGCACGCACACACATACACACAAAGCCATGACTTTTTTCCTACAGTGGTAGTAAAAGGTATAGGAACATGACTCAGGGCCTAGAGGTCCAGACCCAAACTGTGCCCCTACCACTCACATTCTACAGCCCCTGCCCTCCAGTTCAGGCCTGAAGCATCCCACAGCAGCCCTAACTCTTGTGCTGGTGCTGATTCTCAGAGCGCTGGGAAGGGACTGACTGCACATCCCACCTTCCCCCAGCACCGTATTCCTCCCTCTGCCCCAGCCCCGACCCAGGCTGCCTGAAGCAACAGCCCTCAGAGTCCAGCCACTTCAGCTGCGTGACCTTGGGCCAGGTGATTCATCTCTCTGAACCTCAGTCTCCTCACAGAGATGACAGGCCCTATCTCCTCGGGCAGGTGTAAGGATAACACAAGGTAACACATACAATGCTGGCTCCAGAACTCTGCAGACAGAGTAGACCGAGTACATGCACCCCCATCTTCTCTCGTTCTATCAGTGTCAGCACGACTCCAGAGGCTGGAGCTACAGCTGTAAACAGGACAGACCCTTGTCCTCCCCAGGGAATGCACAGCTCAATTTCCTTACATTTAATAGAGAGGTGATCATGACCCAAGGATTAAATGAGATAATTCTAAATGTCTGGGCATCCCGGGCACACACTAGGAGCTTAGTAATTATTGGCCTCCTTTCTTCTCTCCCAGAAAGCTCTTCAAGGACAGAGATTCAAGTGTCCTTTGTGAGACGTCCTAGAATGCAATGGGTGCTCAATAAATGCTGCATTTATTCTCTAAATGGGAATTCAGGGAACCAAAGATTCAAAGACATCCCCTTCTTCCTCCCCACCTCTCTCTCTCTATATATATACATCTCTATATATAGATATATATGTAGATACACCCACACACAGATATATGTATATAAATGTATACATATAAATACATATTTATATGTAAATATATGCATTTATGTGTTTACATACAAATTTATATATTACATATACATTTATATATCTATAAAATCAATCTCTCTGTTTTTCTGCTCCTCCCCCCTCTCTTCTCTCTCTTTCTCTCTCTCACACACACATGCACACATCAGTGATGAGCTTGGCCCCTCTCTCTGGGATGAGAGGTTGTAACCCACAGTCCAACCTCCCATTGCAGGTGAACCCCGGGCCTCCTGGGGCCCCACAATCTGGGCTGATGGAGAGAGGAGTGGACCATGGACCCAGGCTGTTGTTTATTCATAATTGGCACTTAGGAGTCTGAAGCTCTTCTTGCCCCGACTCCCACTTCCATTTTAATGAAATGAAGCCACTCCACAGCCCCTACCCCCAAACCTTCCTAAGGTAATAGTGAAATTGATTTTCTCTTTTAACTGGAAAGTAAGATAAACACATGGCACCCTTAGGGGCGGAGGGGAAGCACTTAAAATAGCTCATTTCTGGGAGCAGGCTGCTGCATGCAGAGTTAGTCAGAGGCGAGGGCTGAATGCAAATTGTAGGGGTGGCCAGGCAACTGGGGCCCCCCTGCCCCAGGGAGCAGGTAAAAAGCAGCACCTTGTCCCCTGTCCTCTCCACCTCCCACCTGGCTGTGGAGTATCTACAGGCTGACCTCTGTCACCACAGACTCTGATCTGGAAAGATTTCGCTCAGGTCAGACGCACTTAGGCCCACAGTCCTGCAGTGGTGGGTGCTTATTACTCCTCGAGGCAGCCCCACTGGGGCTCTCCTGTTAGAAACATCTGCCCTGGGTGGGCCATGCTGGGTGGCCCAGCACCTCCCACCATTGGTGAAGGTCTACTTTTCAGTCCCTCATCCCCACTTCCTTATCTATTAGCTCCCTGTGGGGACTGGAGAACAAAGATCACCCCATCTTCTTTTCTTTCTTTTCTTCTGTCAGATCCCAAGCCCCCAGCCATTCCTATGAGAGCCTGTCCCACCCAGAGAAGCTTCTCTGCACCTTTGTCTTTCTGGGTGGGTGTCAAGGGAAAGCTGCCGGTCTCCTAAGAGGTTGCAGAAGAGGAGGGGGCGGAGATGGCTGGGACAGCACAGGAGCTGACAGCTGACTGAACACCTACGGATGCCAGACAGACTGTGCATTCAGGTTGCTTCCCTCTTCTCCTTCAATCCTCTCCACAGCTCTGTGATTTAGGGACCATTATCCCCAGTTTACAGGTGGGGAAACGGCGTCCTGGGGATTTCCACAACTTGCCCAGGATCACAAAAGCAGTGAGTCGTTCTTAGTGACTAGCCATCATCTCTCAAGGAATAACCGTCTTCATTTTTCTGATGTGTAGGTTTGGATTATCGCAGCCTTTGCAGAAAATGGAGCTGTCGGCCATGCCTTACTGGGCACCTCACAAAGAAACCCAAAGAGAGGAAGGCAATGGCTTTCCATGGAGCAAACTGGGGCTGTCGACCCTCTTGAACAGCCCCACTTGAGGCTGCGCCCAGAGTCTAAGCTTGTTGGGGCCCACCCTGGAGGGACTTGGTCCCCAACAAGATAAATCTTAGACTCGGACCCTGGCAGCCTCGGCGTCGTGACTCAGGCACCAGGAATCTGTCTGAGCCCAGTCCCACAGACAGCCACATTCAAAGTCGCCCTGGACCAGATGCCTCTTTTGCATTCCACAAGCCGTATCTGTCTATGCCATCGAATATTATGCAGCCATTTAACACAAAGTTGTCGCTCTGTATTTATTGACATGAAAAAATGTCCACAACATATTGTCGAGAGAAAGAAAGCATTTTACCCAACAGCCTGTGGAGTCTGCTCCCATTCAATTAAAACCACATACATTTGTGCTTACAGTCAGACAGGGGTATCTGAGAACGTTTACCAGAATGGTCCCCGGGGTTGTTTCTGAGAGTAGAATTTTGGGTGATTTTTTTTTTTTTACTTTCTTCTTGATTTGCTTCTGTGACTGATTTTTACAACCATGAACACACATCATATTTTACCAGACATAATTTAAACATGCTTTTCAAAAACTTACTCTGCTAGTTAGTTTTATGATGGAGGACAGGGAACGAAAGAGGGTCTACATTGTGCTCCCTCTTCCTCCTCCTTCTCCCTCCCGGCCCTTTCTGTGTCACCTCCAAATTCTCGTGCTGGGCCCTGCTGGGGTGGCTTTGGAGTGAAGTGATAGGACTTGAAATGCCAGCTCTAACCCCCTGTATAAAATGGGCACGAAGATTTCCACCCGATAAAGGTGTCTGAGCCGTCAGTAAGATTAGCTGTGCAGACCATACCCGCCGTGTGCATGTTTGGCGTTGGTGGCAAATGCTGATGAGAAGACCAGGCGTCCAGAAGCCCTGAGAGCCTGGCCCCTCGTGGTATGAGGGGAAAATGCCTTGAAGGAACTAAGATCGCTGACCTGAAGCCACACCATGTTCTCACTCACAGGCTGGATGGCATTTATTGAACGTGCATTTTTAACTAGCACATTCACCCCTCTCACCATAGACTGTACCCAGCCTGCAGCCTGTTTTTGTGTGGCTGTCAAGCTAAAAATGGGCTCTACACGTTTAAAGGGTTGACACAAGACAACAACAACACGCAAAGAAGACTATGTGGCAGAGACCATACAGGACCCACAGAGTCTGAAAAGCTCGTTAGGTGGCCCTTTACAGAAGAAGCTTCCGTGGGGGATTGGGGCAGGGGTCAGGAGCATCTCTGTCACACCCTGAGTAGGGAAGAAGGGACAGCTGATGACACAGCTCAGAGGACAGGGCTGTCTCCCTGCACTGTATGGTGGGACCCAACGCTCCCAATGCTGAGTCGTTGAGACAGACGTCTTCAAGAACCTGTGGCCATGGGTAACGCGTCCAGGATGATTTCCATCCCAGAGAGCAAGATGGAGTTTGGGGTTGCAGGGGAAAGCTTCAGTTATGCAGAAAATGTACCCTGTGAGTTGTGTACTGTTATTATCCCTGTCTTCAGAGGGCCATGCCAGGCCTCAAGAAGATAGGCGGTTAGCCCAAGGTCACACTGCTGGTGAGTGGAGAGCAGGGACTTGAGCCCAAGCCACTTGACCCAAGGTCCTGTGTCCTGACCTTTGCCTGCAGGGTTGTCCTTGGGCAGGGCAGGGTTGGTTAGATATGGGTCCTCAGGTAAAGTTATCTGGAATATCAATGACTGACCTGAGTCAAATGGACCTCTAGGGCCACTAGTGCCACCTACCCAGTTGCTTAGACCTGACTGTGGCTCAGCCTATGCAGAGATCAGAGGCTTGTGGAAGCAATGGGAAGGGGACACCCATGTCTGGTCACTGACTGCTGGCCAGGTGAGCCAAGCACTGTGCATATGGGTTCTTTACACTCCGCATCTTCTCCTTCCTTCCTCACACCAACCTACAATATCAAGACAATGACTTCACTTTGCAGAAGGGAAAATTGAGGCTCAAGGAGCTTACACAAGGTCATGTGGTTTGTAACTGGCAGATTCTGAACTTGAAACTCACCATCTCTAACCCTGGAGGCCACACCTTTCAATGTTGCCTCTTCTGTGGGGTAAGGGGGCGCCCCCTCCTTGTCTCCTCTGTGGCACTCCCTTCTGCACACCCTTGTGAGAAAAGCAGCAGCAAGCAAGCCATTAGCCCAGCTCCCACCAGCTCTGTCTCAGAGAATCTGAGCCAGTCAAGTGCAGCGGGATTGGGTCTGCCGAGACAGACTAATGAAGCAATTTAAAAACAATTGTTTGGAACACACAGACATCTGGGTAATAATAGACTACAAGACAACTGACCAGTGGATTTTTTCAGGGCCACTAACACAGCAAGATCTACTGGAGCACATGCAGATGGCATGAGACTCACCATAGAGTCCCACAGGCATCCCTGCGAGGGTTTGACTCGCTTCACAGGATGGCCTGTCCCCTCTTTTGATGTGGCCTGGCCTGGTGCTATCTGTGCGTGTCTGAGGAATGCTCTACCTGTGACAAGGCACCCATGCACACATATAGCTATATACTCTCATGTACATGCCCAAACATTTTGCTTATATGTGCACGAGCATGTGCAAACATGCATGCATGCGTACATGGTAGAACATAACACTGGCCCCAGTTCTTCCCCTCTCCCTGTATTCCCATCCTTTTTCATATGGCTTTGCAGTGCTTCCCACTGGGGGTAGCAGAATATATTTCCCTGCCCCATTGACTTTGCATTTTACTATATAACTTGCTTTGACCAATAGAATAAAGCAGATGTGATAAAGTACTAGTTCTAAGACAAGATCCTAAGATACCTCACACATTTCCATTTGCCCTCTTACCTTTATGCCAACATCATAAGAAGAACATGCCTGGGCTGGCCCACTGGTCCCAGCAAGAGGATGTGAGCTATGAAGCAGAGACGCTCCAGCAGAACCCAGCCTAGATCAGCCGAGCCTGAGCAAGCCCCAGTTGCCTGGGCAGTGATAAATGGGGTGGTCTATTATGCAGCAAGAGCTAACCAACAGACATATCCAGGGAGACCTGTGCATAGAGACACATAGACATACCCAGTCCCATGCACACACATGGATGTACCTGCACACACAGGCACTCTTCTGCACAGGCATGTTTGCAAGCACAAACAACAGCTTACCTGCAGAAGGGCTTGTAGGGGACATCAGTAAGCGTTCAACCCTATCCTAGCCACCTTCATCTCTGGGAGGCTCTTTCTTGCTGTCAGTGGAGAGTCTGTGAGTGTAAGGTATTTGACCCAAAAGTCTTTTATAGACTTCAAGCAGAGCAGCCTCTGACCCCACTGTGACAAGGTCTTTCTAGAGCCTTCTTTGAGCAGCTTTGACAAAAGCCCCAGTGTTGACTCAGATCACAGCTTCCTCAGGAAGGAGGAATAGGTTGTCACCTTGTGACTTGGGAGAAAGAACAAAGGGAACTGCAGCAGTAGCGTGGGTGGGGTGGGGCAGGGCTGCTTCACCTGTGGGGGCATCCCAAGGGCATGGGCCCTAGATCTTCTCACTCTAGGTCCTGGGCAGTTCACCAGGGGAGCAGTTGTCCCAGCACTCAGTAAAACTGATCCCACGGGAGGCCCTGCCTGGTGATGTCTGCCCCTGGGCTGGGTCCTCTGCACTCCTTCCGGGGTGGGGGACATGAACTCTAGGCAGATGTCACATGCTCCTCCATCATTAGCTGCTAGATGAGAACATGGGCCCAATAGGGTAGTATAGCTTAGTGGGGGGATAGGGGGGCTCAGATTCTTAAGCCATAGGACCTGGATTCTAACCCTATCTCCACCATTCCTAGCTGGGCAAGTAACTTGGCCTCTCTGCGCCTTACTTCACACATCTACAGACTGGAGGCAGTAATATGTGAGCATGAAATGAGATCATCACTATGAAAGCCCCTCAGTACCTGGCATAGAAGCCTCAATAAATGATAATAACTATTACTACCTTTCTAAACCGTTAGCTCCTAAGGACTGGAGCTATCCCTAGTTTAATTCAACTTTAAACAAATTTAGCCCCAGGGTCTGACACATAGCAGGCACTCAATAAAAGTGCTGAATAAATGAACTAATGAATGATGATACAGAAGATGGAATGAGAGTATGAATGAAGACCTCCGAGGTCTTTAGGGACATGGATCAGGGTTAGACTGCAAGGCAGATGGGAGCCACTAGACAGCAGGTGGTGATCACAGAGAACACTCGTGGCCTATAGTCCCCTGCAGGAACACAGCCCCATATAGCTACCCAAGCATGTTCACACTGGTTTGGTTAAATCCTCACCACTGCTTGCATTTTAGAGATAAGGAAACTGAGGCCTGCAGAGGGTGAGCCAGCTCTTCTGACTCCAAATCTCAGGAGCCCTCCACCACTCCCAGAGCTTCTCTCCGAGTGAGAAGGACTTTTGGGAGCCACTGCTCCAACTTCTTTCTCATGGAAAGGTAGATCCTTAGAGGGCAAATGGTCACACAGTGAGGAGGAGACTGTGTTCACTGAACCTGAGCCCAGAGCATCCTCTCAGGCCCCCTGATCATCTGGTGACATATGTGTGATCTAATCTGTGTCCCTGCAAGCTGATGACAAACACAGCTCAGCACAGATTCCAGACCTCAAGTTTCAGACACAGGAGAAAAATCAGCCTGTGTACATCAGCTACCCCATCAACAAACATTTATTAAACACCTACTGCATGCCAGTCTTCTATGCTAATAGCTGAGACCATAAAAATAGAAAAGACACAGAACCTGCCTTCCAAGGGACTGCAGTACCGGAGAGAGAGATTTATGAACAGAAGGTCATAGTGCATGGCAGGTGTTAGCGGGATAGAGGATGCTAAGTGAGTGGAAAATCAGGGGGTGCTTCTGACAGGAGAGGGCAGGCAAGCAGGGCCAAAGGGATACGCACAGGAGCCCCCAGAGGACATCATGTGGTACCTGTTCAAACCAATGTTATTGATCTGTTTGGATGAGAGGCTCAGCCTTTCTTCTAGGTCCTCTGTCCCCACACTTACATCCCACCTCTCAAAACAAAAGCACAAAAGATAACAGACCCTCCCATTCTCCTTTCTCTTGGAGCTTCTCACTCCCCACGGACATCCATACCCCCAGCTGCTTATCAAAAGACAGCTCCTCTGCCAGAGAGGAGTTCTGCTAAACAAAACCTCCCCCATGCCTGTAAATCTCCCATGGTAATCAAGACCTTGTAGGACAAGGTACCACAGGAAGTAGCTCAGCTGGCCCTCTCCTTAATTTGTTGCTGCAGGGAAGTTGTCCTGAAGGACATGACAGCTGGGTTGGGTCTTGGAGGAAGACTAGGTACAAGCAGGAGGAAGGACAGAAAGGAGGCTCCAGGCAGACCCATAGATGCAAAGGTACAGGGGTATGAAAAAGCCTGACCTGGCTAAGAAATAGCAAGCCACTCCCATGGCCACCATGGGAAGAGAGGGTAAGGAGTAGCTAAGTGCTAAGGAAGACAACAGGCCCAAGGATGAGGAGAGGCTTGGTCTGGCAGTTGTCAGGTGGATTCCATGAAGGACAAGGGAAAAGGCTAGGAAGTTCCCCAGGGGGCAGAGAGCACAGAGGCAGGACAGCTATAGGCCCGGAGAAGGAAAGGGGACCACATCCTGGTGTGGCTGTGAGCACAGCCTCCCGCATTGCTCCCCCAGTTGTTCCTTTAACACCTATTTCCTTTGGAAGATGACATCACAGGGGCCTGACCATGCATGGCTTGTAGGCCACAGTGGGGATTTAGATTTAATTCTGAGTAATCTGGGGAAGCCATGAGAGGGTAGGAGGGTAGACTGAATGGAATGGAAGACATCGCATAGGAACTGGGAACAGATGGGGAAGAATGGTCTGAAGCCTGAACCTGTGGCCCCTTGATGTTCCTTACCCCCTGGAGATGATATGGAACCTGCAAAGGAGGACCGAGGAAGAGCCAGCAGAGGAAACCAAGTGAAGAAAGAGCTTCAAGCAGAAGGGTGAAGGCCTGACCATTGAGTTTGGCAGCATGGAAGTAGAGGAGGGCCAAGGCCTTGTTCAGAGCAGTTCTGGTGGAATGGGCTCAAGAGAGACAGTGAGGCAAGAGCCTGCACCCAACAAGCACCAAGCGCCCTCTCTGGGAGTTTTCTGCAAAGGGGTCTGGAGTTGTTGGGGAAATTGAGGTCAAGAAAGGGTTTTTTTTTTCTTTAAAGTTCAGTGACATAATTAGAGAGCCTTGCTGCAATAGAGATGCTCCCATAGTGCTGAGAAAAGGCTGTGATACAGAGGACAACTGCAGGGCCATGCCCATGAGCAAATTCAAGGAGATGAAGTCCAGTGCGCAAGAGCAGGGCTTGGCCTTGCACAGGAGCAGGGTGGTTCCTCCATAGTCACAGGGGAGAGAACACACTCATGGGCACAGGGAGCCCCATAGCAGTGGTGGTGGGAGTTTGTGAAGCTCACTTCTGATTGCTTCTGTTTCCTCAGGGAAATAAAAGGCAAGGTTGCCAGCTGACCATGGGGGTCAGGGGGGAGGAGTCGGAGGTGATTTCTCCCAAGGCTGTTTCATCCTGAGCAGCGCACCCATTGGATCGCACTGCATCCTTCCTGACTTATTATGGGTAAGAAGGATCCCGCTGCCTCTGCCTTGAGCCATCTATTTCCCCTGCAGACCAGGACCCCAAGGGTTCTGAGGGTGCTCCACTAGCACCCAGGCCCTCCACAGCACCTCCCAGCACCCTTCCTGACAAGGTTTTCTAGAAACAGGTCAGGAGGCTCAGAATGCACAGCCCCACACAGCCTGCCCTCAACCTGTGTGGCAGCTCAGGCCAGCAGGGGATGAGATGGGAGCTCAGAGGCTGGGAAACTGGGGGAAGTGGTGAGGAATCTCTTGCAGGAATCTTCTGGAGGCTGTGCCTGTAGCCCGCTCTGCTCACAGCCAGCGACAAATCTCGTATCTAGAGACTCTTTGGTGCTGCTGCTAAACTGTGTGATTACACTTGTCAGACCCCTTAGAGGAAGGCAAACAGGCTTCCTGTGACTTCAGGTGCCTGCACGATGGGAAAGGAGAGCAGCTGTCAGTTTGAGCCTCTTCCTCCCTCACTCACTCCGGCTCCTGTTCTCAGCCTGCCCAGAACAATGGCAGTGAAATGGAACAATGCAGGGACAAACCTCCAGGCCCAGCAGCTCATGTTTCAGGGTCAGGCTTTGTGCCAGTCTCCAGACACACATTGGCCCATTTAATCCTCAAAACAGCCATGAGTTCATACTATCATCACCCACATTTTACAAACGATGGCACAGAGGCTCATCTGTGAGTTAAGAAGTTAAGGAACTTGCCCAAGGGCATCCAGCTGGGAAATGGCAGAGACAGGACTCCAAGCCTGGGATATCAATTCATGAAGCACCCCAGAGCACCTCTCCGGGCTTTGCCTGGCAGGGTTTTCCAGGGACAGGTCACTGAGGGCCCAGAGTGCCCAGTCCTATCTAGATCTCTCTGCAGCCAATTTGGCCAGGGGCAGGCTGCACAGTTTCAAATCCTGACTCAACCACTTCCTACCTTACTGACCTTGGACATGGTCTAAGAACCTCCTTAAGTCTCTATTTCCCTATCTGTAAAATGGGACTCTGACAGTACCTCCCTCCCAGAGTTGCCACAATAGCTCTTGCCATGCCGAGCCTGATCCCTCTTCTCTCAATGTACCCCAGAATATGGCATCACAACCCCATGCAAGGGAGGGCCAAAATGCATCATCTCTGCCCCCCAGCCCCAGCCCCATTCTGGACATCAGACCTCTATTAATACAGCCTCATATCCACATTTTCTTGGTTCACATAAAGCTCATAATTCCCTCTGCCTCCCACATCTTTTAAACATCAATATCAACAAGCCAACTGGGCTTTGCTATAAAGACAGCGAGTTGCCCCAAGCTGAAAAAGTGAGGTGCCAACCCTTCTCCAGAAGCCTGTGTGGTAACTAGTGCACACCTGCACCCGTTATCCAGGAGCCGCCAGATGGGCGCTCTATGTAGATGAGGTTGATTGTAAATGCAAATTGGGAGTGGGCTGGAGATTGACTGGGAGGAAGCAAAACAGTGGGTGAAGGATTAAGGCCTGGAGGAGGGAAGAAAATGAGGAGTAGGAGGAGAGAAGACAGGGAGAGTGAGGGAGGAGCCAGAAGCCAGGTCTGAGCTCATGACTGCCAGAGATGAGGTTTGGAGAAACCCCACTGCCGGTTAAGTAAAAGCTCTGAAACAGTGAGGACCAGAAGGGGCAACCTCTTAGAACCAGGGTGGTGTCTGTATAGTCAGAGGGGGCCAGAGCTTCTGCAGAGACCAGAGGGACCCAGGAGCACAGTTCAGTTAATTCACACACAACTTTGTGCCCCTTCTACACATAAGACAATAAGGCCACTTGGCTCTCTGCCTGGTGAGAAATCCCCAAGAAACCATTTGCCAGGGCCTCTTGCAAACCTCCAATGACAGGGGGCTCATGACCTTGTGAGACTTTATAGTTACTGCATGGCCACGCCAGGTTCACATGCAGATAAACTTGACCCCACAGCCCACGGTGCACAGGACTTGGAAACCCCCTCATGGGCCTCCCTGTCTCTTGGGACAAGGCGTTCTGCCAGATGCTCTGAATACTACATCATGGCTTGGCTCATGTCCAATACCCTCAGAGATGGGTTTAGAGAACCAGGTGATGCAAGTTGGGGTGGGGTGTCTGTGATCTGCCCACTCAAGGTCTCAGTCTGGGGCACGGAGAGCCTGTTACTCTGGGGCTACTTGTGGTTGGAGAAGGCCTGGGCTGGGCTGGAGTGAGACAAACATATAGAGCTAAAAAGAGGAAGGGAGGGAAGGAGAGGGAGTGAAGGGAGAGAGAGAAAGAATTAACTGACACTCCCCTGAGTAGACTGTCCTACAGAGCCCAAGAGTATGTCAGTTCTTTCCTCCACCTGAGAAAGGAAAAAAAGTAGCAACCCCTGATTACAAGGACCCGGATTCCCTCAGCAGAAGGTAGGCAAATAAGTGAGGCTGGCTCCACAGGGCTGGGAACCAGGGAGATGGCACATGCACAGCTCTTGCTCCTCTGCCTGTGGCAGACATCACTAATCAATCACGATTGTTTTATCTTAGATAACAATACACATCCTAAGGGCCTTGGTCCCCCTGTGGATATAGCCTCCAGCAACATGAAAGTTGTGGAAGGCCTGGAAGTCAAGGGTATATCTCTAATTGGGCCTTAAAACCACTTTTACAACTCATTGGCTTAGAAGCCAGTTAAGTCATTTGCTGCAATGTCCTTTCTCCTGGCACTGGCTGCAAGTGGCCACTGTTTGAGTCCTGAGCCCACATAGGATGGAACAGGACAGAGACCACATCTGTGCATCCTTTCCTTGCCAGCTTTGGGCCCAGCTTACTTACAGCTGCAATCAGTATGAGGGAAACTGAATGATCCGGGCCACAGTGTTAACTCCACTCAGTGTCTGGCCCTCTTCTTTTCCTGGAACAATCTAATCAAAGACTCAGGACTATTTTTAATTAGTCCCGATTGAGAGGAAATCCTAGAATTAGAGTTTCTTTTTAGCAGCTGTGCTGCCATCAAGGTGCTACTACAAACACCTGCAATTATTCCAGAACATGAGCAAGCATCGTTTGGGCTTCTGCTCGGCCTGGAGGGGCTCTCATTTTATTGGTGTGAGTGCCGCCACAGTTGGCCATTAGGATGAATTGGGGCAGCAGGAGAGACCATGATCTACCAAGGATGTCCTCAGAGCCGAAGCCCACACAAATAGCCAATTCATCTCAGTATCGCTTATGGGAGAGCCGATCCCCATGGCAATGCAATTGGCTAATTTTAGGTAAGGAGGCACCTACAGATCCACGTGCAGACCTGAAGCTGCAATCCAGCCTTGGAAACTGCCTGATTAAGAGTATAGGGGAGGCTGAACAGAGGCATCCTTGAAAGGGACTATGGCCAGCTGTGTACCCAGAGACTGGCCTGAGTGAGCAAGGTTGGCAATAATCACCACAAACATGCGTCTTCACTGTGACCAGTGTTTGGAGCTCCATCTCACATTCCCTTCTGTTACAGAGCATTTTAGAGCAGAAAAGCATACTCAACCACCTTCCATCGCTGCCTGTGGCACACATCACTAATCGATCACAACACTCTTTCTTGCTAAGGTTGAATGTAAATGGAAAATACTTCAACCCAGAGCTCCAGCCAGCCACAACCATTGAAGATGAGATAAAACTTAGTGGTTAGTCTGCTTTACAAGCTCCGTTCATGATTAAGTTGGGTCAGAATGGGAATTATTGACTTTCCCACTACTGTCCATGAAGGATCATCTTGACATTTGTTTTAATTTTGATATAGTAATGTAGGGTATTCAAGACGATATTTATGGCTCTGAGCAGTAACTGTGGTCCCAGAAGGCTGGAGCATCTGATCTACCTTATCAAGTGTTGACTGGAGGGGCTTCGATGTTTTGTCTGCCCAGGACCCCATCCATCTTCTGGGAACAGCTGCCCCCTCTTTGGTATAACAGCTCCTCCTCTCTCTCCAGTAATGTGATTTTCTGGGAGTTGCCAGTCATAGTACCTACCCCATGGTTACACTGAATCATTCAGATATAGCCTAATCATGGACAAGAGACCTACAGTGGGCCCAACAGATGCCTTCCCTGAGAATTTTAGACCAAGAATTAAGGGAAGAGGGGCTGTTCTTCTCTTTGGTTAAACAGTGGGGTGCAAGGCACGGAAAGTACCAGTGGTCGTTTCTTGACATATGGAGGAAGTTGGTTTGAGGGAACAATGCCGACACATAAGGATGAGCAAGATGGAGTAAAGAGAGATGAGGGGAGAGAGAGAGAACCTGTTGATTCTGGTTCTTCCCTAGGCCAAGCTATACCCCTTCAACTGTCACATAAGTCTTCTAACAAAGTCTCTTTTCTGGTTACATTTTGAAGTAGGGTTTCTATTATTTACCACCTAGAACCTGGACAGATACCAGTGTGTAGCAAAGACCCAGAAGAGGACAATAAGACCACTGCGTTGGACTCCTGGAGGTAACATGAAAACTCCCTGGGATAAGGGGTCTCTGTATCCATGGGATGCAGGCAGTCATGGAGATGGAGGGAGCCTGACCTTGTAGGGAACCACCAATGAGGAAAGGGTTTGAATAATTTTACTGTTTATGAAGTTCATTCCCATGGGCTGGTCCTGAATGTTGTGTTGCCTAGACCCGTGTATCTGGTGCATCATGAGATCAATGGTGTGCTAAGATTCTATAAGGCAGGTTGATCCCTGTGTCCTCTGTGTACTTTGCTCCAGGGTTTCCAAGGAGAGGGGCAATATCCTGGTACAATGAAGAATAAACACATTCCTGGGAAGAGTGGCTAAATCTCTGCACTGCCCTCCTGCCCAGAGAGCAGTGGTACCCAGACTCTCCCCTGTAGGACATGCACTTCAGAAAATAGCTAGGCCAGGAGGGGGTCTTGTTCAAACACCCATATACTCATCCATGCTTTCAAAACAGGCCTGTTGGCACCTACTGTGTGACAGATTGCATGCTGGGCACCTCAGATGTAGATAGAACACATGGTCCTGGCCTTGGGGAAGGCTCGGGCTAGTGGGCATAGAGACATTAAATATAACACAGTGCAGTAGTTTTCAGCAGAGGTGTGTGTAAAAAATTCTAGAAGGCCATAGAAGGCGTGATGAGTCAGTCTGAGAGACTGAAGCTAGTGAGAAGTGACATGTGAGCTGATTATTCAGAGGACATGATCCCAGGATTTTCCTTAAATTCCCAGAGTGTCCTTAGCTAATATGATAGGTACTTCACTCTCACTTTTAGACATGTCTTCCTGTACAGGAGAGACTGGAGAGCTAAAAGCTACATTTCTCTGACACCCTCTGCTGACTAGGTGTCTCCATGTGACCTAGGTTTCGCCACACAGAGAGACGGGATGAGACACAGAAGGTGGGAATGAGCCAAGTGAGGTGGCAGCTATGAGATCCTGCACAGAAGCTTTGGCTAAGGACCCACTATGAAGTTTCTAGTCAGAGGAATTGATCAGGGGGAGGTGGTGACCACAGGGCTTCACTAGAACAGTTCTATTTTATGGCAGGACATTTCTCCTGGCTTTATTTCCTGACCCTCCCAGATATTCCGTTTACTACCTGATCCGTATAATAAATGCCTCTCTATTTAAACCAGCTGGAGTAGATACTGTCTGCAGCTAAGATTCTTGAGTGTAGCACCAGGTTCTGCTTTGGTCTTTCTTGCACTCGGGCAGGATGGTACAGTGGTTCGGAGCATCATCTCTGGTTTCAGAAAGATTTGGTCAAGTCTCATACGTATCATTTCAACCAATGAGACCTGGGGACTGAGGTTAGTTTCTCCACCAATAGGACAATGGTAATGATACTATATGCCTCCTGGTGTTGTTGTTATAAAGCTCCAGTGAGATAATGTATGCAAAGGCGCACAATACTAGACAGGCAGCAAGTGCCAGATAGACAACTGCTATTCTTACTCTTGCACTTGAATATCTTTGCCAGCCAACTCACTCCTCACACTGGTTATGAAAAGTCCATTTTAGAGCAGACAAAAGAGCATTCATGGCACATAAAAAGGAGACCTTGACAATCTGCAAGGTGGATTGAACAAGATGAAATGAAACAGGAGTAAATGGTCAGTCCTAACCTTAGGTAAAGAAAATCTGAACAAAGACCCGGAGGCTGAGACATGGGGCTTGGTTGCAGCATACACGAGACATATCCGTGGGATTAGAAAACAGATCAACGTGCATCTCGCGCGTCATGTCACCAAGACGCTAACATAGTCTTTGGCTGTTCACAGAAGCAGGGAGAGGGAGTAGAAACCTATTCTACATTGATAAGCCCATATCTACAAGTTGAATTTAATTCTGGGAATCTTACCATGAGAGGGATACAGTGACTAGCTTGAATTCAGAGAAGCCACCTGGGATAATAGCACATTTACTGATCCTTTTCTCTGTGCCAGAAGCTACTCCTACTTTTCCCTCAGC